>PVKV010011375.1:0-70876 GCA_004027835.1 Alouatta palliata
TCGGTTCCCGCTCCCTCCTGGGTACCCGCTCCCTCCTGAGTATTCGCTCCCGCTCCCTCCTGGGTACCCGTTCCCTCCTGAGTACCCACTCCCTCCTGGGTTCCCGCTCCCTCCTGGGTACCCGCTCCCTCCTGGGTTCCTGCTCCCTCCTGGGTACCCGCTTCCTCGTGGGTACCCACTCCCTCCTCGGTTCCCGCTCCCTGTGCCGCAGCCAGAAGACCCCCTGAGGTCATCAGGGAGGGAAATCATGCAGTCCTTCCTTTCCTGCTCCTTCACTGTTGCTGTGCTTCATTGCTGAATACCCAGGGTCTTGAAACACATGGTTTTATATACTTTGTCTGGTTTTGCATATTCATTGTTTCAGGCAAGAGAGTAAATCCAAGACCTGTGACTCTGTCTTGGTCAGAAGTGCACGTCCTCCACGTTTTTTATTTTTGCTAGAGGGAAATGACTATAATCAAATAGTAATTATTAAATAACTCTCCACGTTACAATCAGCTAAAATCACCCTAAGTATTGCCCTCTGCAAATCGCTGCTCGTTTGATTACAAATCCCTGAATTGGTCACCGCATGTTGCATATGATGAGCCCAAAGTAGGTCAACGCTGGGAGAGACATGATGGGTCCCCTGGAATAAGAGCCTTAAATCAGAGGAAGCCCAGGAGGAGAGGCGGGCGCTGAGCAGGGTGCAGGCAGAGCCAAGGGTGGGTGGGAGGAAGGACAGAAGCAGAAGACAGACGTGGACGTGGAGGAAGAGGGAGACTGAAAGAGACAAAGGGATCACCTCTGCACTGTGCATGGTCACAGAGACCCTTTTAGTCCAAATTATGAGACATCCAAAGGGTCTGTCGTTTTGTATTTCCGATATTTTAAGTTTGTCTATTATTTTCCCATTTCAATCATTTCTTAAGAACAATATAGTAATAGAAATAAATGAAACAAACAAACTCAGTGGGGAAGTTTGATGGATTTTAGACATCCACCACGAAAAGCTTTTTTAAAAAATAAAATTTTATATATTTTGATAACAAGTTCCTAACACATACGGCAAAAAAAAAAAAAGAAGCTGTGTTTCACAACTGTAACGTTTCACATTTATTTTAAAGGTAATTTACACTCCGTCCTGCCTCATGTTGTTTAAAGTGCAAATTCGATTGTTCTAAATTAGTATTTAAGAACTAGCTCAAATCAAATCCTTCAGTTTAGTTGTAAAACAAACACAATTGAAAACATACTCCTAGAGGGTCTGGGCAGATTCAGAACCTGATAAATCATAAAGATCCATTTTTATAATGATTACTTTTTCAGTATCCTACCTCCTATGAAGATTCATAGTGAGCTAATTGCTTCAGGAATTTGAGACCAGCCTGGGCAACACGGCAAAACCTACCTGTATGAAAAAATAAAAAAAGTAGCTGGGCCTGGTGGTACACTCCTATAGTCCCAGTTACTGGAGAGGCTGAGATGGGAGGATCACCTGAGCCTGGCAGGTGGACGTTGTAGTGAGCCATGATCACACCACTGCACTCCAGTATGGATGACAGCCGGGAAAAAAAAGGAAAATTCATAATGATGACACATAAAGGTTGCATATGAATTATTTATGCTATAATCCTCAATTCCAGGGGCTTCAAGATGATATTATTCACTTGACCTCAACAGTCAATTATTATAAGTTGAAGTATCATTGTCAAAATAATTGTTATTTTAAAATGAGCTGGATTCAATGAAGCAATCATAGAACTGGATAGTTCCATGTGTAGTGGGCAATAGGAAGATGAGTCCAGTAAAGGCAGCTGGGAAAGGTGGTTTAAAGTCAGGCACTCTGTTGGCCTCTCTAGCACCTGAATTAAGACGGGATTTATTGCTATCAAAGCAGCAGCATAGGGATCAGATTCAAGAGAGAGAGAGAAAAGTATCTGCAACTCTCTGCAATTCCCACATCAAGTTCTCTGTGTTCTGCTTCTGGAGGAATTCAGTTTTCATCCCAAAAGATGGAGTCCATTATCAAATAATATCATTAAATAAAGATATTATAGATCAAGAATGCATGGGTTGGCTT
Source organism: Alouatta palliata (assembly GCA_004027835.1). Classification (NCBI taxonomy): domain Eukaryota; kingdom Metazoa; phylum Chordata; class Mammalia; order Primates; family Atelidae; genus Alouatta; species Alouatta palliata. The sequence goes on from PVKV010011375.1 coordinate 2,063, forward strand.
TTTTTTTTTTTAAGTAATAAACTCTAATGTAAGGGCTTTGAGACGTCAGGAACGTGGCATGGCAGAGTAGCTCACATGATACTGAGAAGAATTTGAAAGTACTTACCAAAAATACGTTGATCTGAGCTGGTGATTTCTAGGATCATGAAAAGACTGTGTTTGAGAAAGTTTTTCTTTACAGGTGAGGAAATTATTTTCAGCACTTCATTTAATGTGAAATAGGAAAGGCTCTTTCCACTGCACATTGTGGGGGGAAAACAGGAGCTGTTGTCTGAAGACTCAGAATGCGCGTTTGAAGGAAGGCAGAAATTTCAGGCCATCAGAATAAGTCACTCTCTGGCTTAAATTAACCACAAACAAACATTCAGCTCCTAGAAGGAAACAATTCTAATTGTGAATATCGCTGATTAAAACAGCTACTTGGAGGGAGACTTGAGCTAGTACATAACTAAACAAATATTACTGAGAAGCAACTAATTGGGCCAATACAGATTGAAGGAAGAATTGTTCGGGATGTTCAGACAAGGGCATCATTATTGAAGCAACCGAAATTAATTAAGTGGAAAGATGAATAAGTAAATAAATAAATGAAACAATTAGAGTAAAAAACAAAAGCAAGATGAAACTACATAAACATCATCTTGCATCAGACCTCCATATTTTGTACAGAAGTAATACAACACAAACAAAAGAAAACACACCTACCTGTAACTTTCAATCTTGAATCCACTCACGTTTATGCTCCACACCAACACTAGAGTGCTGTGTGTCCCTGCAGGCAGACACCAAACCTCTTCAAACCGGAAGCCAAGATGGTGTGGCCTGCAAATGTCACCCAGGCAAACAGGTCCCTCCAGACGGCTGACTTGCCAGCCTTCCTTCTCTGCCAGTGCATTTCAGATTTTGTGCTCAAGGAATTTGGGTTCTGGAGATAGGAAGTTCTGTTCTGACTTCGCTGCTAACTTGCTGATTAACTTTGAATATCTGAATTTACCTCATATGCAAGTAAAAGGATCCAAGTTTAATAAACCATAAGAATATTTGCAGTTCTTAATTTCTAAGCTCACATTGCTGACGTGATACGTGAAAAGGATGGGAAGGCAGAGGCAGGTTTCACTGTCACTTTGCTGTCATAGCAGTAGACCCGCTTGGGCATGGCTGTAAAGGAGATGTCTAGTGTGAATGTTCTGCTGAGATACCTCCAGCCTCTTACTGCTGGTGAACCGCAGGCTCTCAGCCTTGACACTCAGACATCCTGGGTTGCATTATCTGTTGCAGGGACCGACCTGCACACTGCAGGCTGGTCAGTAGCATCCTCAGATGCTACCTCCAAGATGCCAGGGACACTCCCCAGTGTGACAATAAAAATGTCATCATATGCCACCAAATGTTTCCTGGATGGTAAAATTACCCCCATCACAGAACTGCCAGTGTGTATGAGGCTGAGTGAGACTGTCTGTGAATTATTCACTCCATTGCACCTGGTTTTACTTCCAGAAGTAAGAACCTTATCTCTATCGGAAAGAACAAACGGACAGACTTCCTTGACGCTTGAAATGATTCACAATGACAATAATGTCTGCATCGACACATCTTTATTTGACAATGCCAGAGCTTCTTGTGATTATCATAGTTGAGAAAGTGAAAGATTATGTAACATAGTCACCTCTACCTTTGGTTGAGGGATTAGAAAGGGAAGTTGGGATAACATGCATCACTTTAACAATTGTAAGAGGGGTTTTGATGCCAACCTCTAGCACTAACACACACACACACACACACACACACACAACACACACCTCTCTCCCCTGATAGACAGCGAGCACCCTGAAGACAGGTCCATGGCATATTAACCTTTACAGTCCTGATCTACAGTACATTCACAGCACACTGTTGATGCTCAATAAAGTTTGTTTGCTGATGAAAATCATAAATTTTAGAAACTGTTATTGAACAAAACACCACAGAGTCCAAATAATTAGACCTTAAACTTAGGACTTGGCTATTGTACCACAAAGTGAAAATAAAAGCACGGTACATACAGTCTTTCTGTCTAGCCGGATTTAAAATTAAAGGCATGAGTAGATTTCAATGTAAGTTTAACAGTGAGTAATGCACGGAACAATACCATTTCTTTCAATTTATTAAATAACATTTGAAGATGATATACATTAAGTTTATATATTCCTCTGGGAAGGTATAAATACTCCTTCCTGATAAAGAAAGAAGATGAAAAGGATACAGAGGCAACTGTCTCTGGTGCTTTATTTAAGATAGGGCTGAATAAAAACAGTACAGACATCATTAAGAATATGTCTTACACCAGCTGGAGCTTATAAAAGAAAAACCATAAATAGTAGCTTAAGTTATACAAAACACTGTCTTGTGCCTTTGCTCATTAAATTTCCAAAACAATTCTAAGAGATAGTATTATTTTCATACCTCTTTAATGGATGAGTTGACAATTTCAGGAAGTCAGGCCAATCACAGATGATCATAGAGTCCGTTTGCAGCGAATTCAAAGATTTGAATTCTGAAATTCTGACTCCAAATTCTCTGCTCCTTCTATTATACAGGGTTCTGCTTGGAAACTTAAATTTTACCCTGGCTGTCATGCAACTAGAAGAGACTCTGATTTATCACCAGGGACTGCAGTTCCCCATAGGACCATGATTTTAGGAACAGAAGCAAGTTTATCCAGCAACTGAGAGTGGGAGAGAGTCCTTGAGGGTGTGAAGTTAAAAAGCTCTGTCTAAATCATCCAGAGACGTGTGTGGCATCATCTGTTCCTGGGTGTTTTTTCCACAGCATATTGAATTCTGAACATAGTATAAAATGAAATTTAACATGATTACATTTCAAAAAATCTTGTATATCCTAAATATATGTTATTTTACTTGACAATCAATTCTTCCTTATTTTTCAAAAGAACTAGCTTACTTTTCGTCCTTTACAAATTCAGCTAGAGATTCTCTTTGTCATCCTCTCAACAACACACACATACACATATGCATATCATACATATACATACATACACACATATATGTATAAAGTAAATTTGTTAAACCCTAAAAATTCATCTTTTCTTTAGAAATTGTGACAGGAGTTTTGTAATCATGTAATCTTAAATTTTAAAAAACCACAGGTATTGTGCACTGGAGTTAGACAGTATAATAAAGAAAGCAGGTGTACTTAAAATACAGCATGGGAACAGCATGGGGAGACCAGGACAGAGGATACCGGGTGGCCTGGAGGGCTGTGTGTCCTGAGAGGACCACAGGTCATACAATTGTGCCGTATGGAAGTGGAAGTCATGCTGAATAAGTAGATTTTAGCTGGTATTGCCATAAAAAAATGCAGAAAAAACAATAGGTAACTGAGATCACAAATGTTAATTTGCTTCATTATAGTAACCGTTTTACTATCTATCTATATGTATGTGTCCCATAGCATCATTTTGTATTCCTTAAATATTCACAATGCAATTTAATTTTAAAAAGGATACAGCATCAGTGACAGAAACTAGTTTATGTGTATTGTCAAAGTGAATGAAGTTGTTCTTTAAGGTGTCAATGAGATCATGAACAAACACAACATTTAACGATTTCAGCAGGTGAAAAATGTCTTAAGAGATTAATAACAGAATCTAGTTAAGACAATCCAAAATTAAACAAATACACATTCACAAAATTTAACTGTTATGACTGAATTATATAGAATCATTCTATTCATTATCTTCTATATATTTAGAAATAACTTTTTGACTTTGAAAATGAATAACCTGAAAAATTACTGTATTTTATGTACAACATTTTTAGCTTTCACATAAATATATAAATCACATTTTAATCTTATTGTATTCTAGAAAACACAGGCTTTGTATTCTTCACTGAGACATGCTATGTGTGTTGCTCATACCATACTGAGCATAACATTGAATTAATTGTCCACAGTCATCTAAATAGTTGATGAAAAGGGCCAGGGTTTGATCCGTTTATCTTGCCTACAAAGCTCATGTTTACAACTTCCTGCTACCTAAAACTTACATCAGGATACATTTAGAAATGTTCCAGTGAATGAAAATTCTATTTCTATAAGATGATTTAATCAGAATTTTCAAACAGGTTTACAGTTTCTTGTCGTGAGAAACATTTTCCCAGGTGGGAGGGAATTAGGAGGCAGCCTAATGAAAATCATTACTCTGAACGTGAAAACGCACCGTTAAGCTTCAGACATCCTGTGTGTTTCATGGGCTTGTGATTTCCCAGGATGCTTTGTGTCCTAGCTAGAAGAGTCTCCATTCTGTAAAGATGGAAGGGCTGATCACCATGATTTGGACACTTTGAACTTTTACTTACACACATACTAGATATGGGCATAATACACTCCTGTGAATTTCTCCTCACTTCATTATAATTCACATAACCTTCCTCGATCATAAAATGTACGTCTGTGTAGTCTGTCCTATGCTCATAGTGTGAAGTCAGTCTCTTAACAGTAACTGAACCATTGTAATTTAGGTCTGCTTTTCTTTAAGAACATTTTCATCCATTGGGCCTCATGGTTGATATTCTCTTAACTTCAGTATTAACTCCTCACAGCTGGAAAGTTTTTGTTCTTCTTTGTTTTGTTTTTAACTATATTAAATGAACCAATAAATTTCTATCAGTTGGAATAAATCCAAAATGTGTTCTAAATATTGGATTGCCCTGGGTTCAAATTTAGAATCTCTCTTTTCTTTCTGTATTGATCACACTAGTATGTACAGTCTCTTCTGAAATATTGCATTAATTACCAAAAAGACTTTTAATACTTCATTTATTTCAACTTTGTCTTATTCATTTGTTGCAAATTCTACAGCAAAATAATTTTGTGAGTCTGAGGTTGGCCTGGGCTCAATTAGAATTACTCTTAGAATTACACAGAGCTTCATTATAATATATACCCATTTTTTGAAAAACTGAATATATTTTGATGCAGTAAGAGATATATTGGCATTATCACATGAAAGAGACAAGAAGATGAGGAAAGCTGATTGTGGCTAATGCTTGCACATTGAATATAAATGTATCCTATACATTTGAGTTACGCAAATAAAAATGTTTGAATAAAAGGGAAATCGATGTTAAAATTTTATGTGTATCACAGAATATGTAAGTTGTAAACCATACTTGTCTATTATACATTCAATTAGAATAGATGTAATGACAAATAGTGTTTTATATGTAATCAATATCAGTGTCAGCTGACTTAATTTGTAGGCTAGGAAAACCTTTAGAAGCCATTGGGAAAATGTAGTCTTGCTCAAACAAAATCATTCTGTGGTATTTATAAGGCAACAATGTCAATGCCAGCATGTCTTGTTCCAGTGTTGAAACAAGAAAAATGATGAACAAATGTTACAAACTGATGGTTTTCCTAAGGGTTTTTTTTTTTTTTCAATGTGCATGGAAATAACAGGGTGAGCAGAGAGTGATCTAGAGGAAAGAATTCAGCTTCATCATATGGAGAAGCAGTAACGGGGAGTCCATAATGAAGGGGCACCAAGGGTATCCACCCACCCCACAGACAAGTGTGCCCCAGCCCAGGGCTCCTGCACAGCGACCAGCTGTGTGGAGGATACTGGAGGCATTTGAAATGCAGGACCAGTAAATGGGCAACTTCAGCTGCTGATGGACATCTCTGCCTTCTCTCCTCTGCCTGACAGTCAGCACTGTCCTCAGCTTCTGAAAAATTTGGGTGGTGGGCAAGCATTCTTTCTTGTATCCTGTTTCCCAAGTGCACCTGCAATAATGAGACAACTGGCAAAACATCTGTAAAATGGCAATGCACGGAAAACAGATGTTGAACATATGCACACATAAGGCCAGGAGGCTCCTTAGGAATCTGGCAGTCACAGACTAAAGATCCATGCCTTAGAAGCCACTGGCATTTATTTAAAATAGGATTCCTTTGTTTTATACTTATTGTCCAATGAAAAAGATGATATTGTATTTTCTGTCAATATTCTTTTAAACAATTAGGTCATGTTCTTTCTCCTAAGCTAAAAATCTTTTTATTACGCTTTGGTGATTTATGGAGAATACTTAACAGAAGGTGATTTTAGAAAAGCAGCTCTGATTTATAATGGGTGCAAAATATAACCGCAGGTAAAGTGTTCTCTCTAACAACTGTTACCCTTGTTCCAAGCAAACATTTTACTATCTTATTATTGGTGAGCTCATATAGAACTTGTTTAATATTTCATATAAGCAACCAGCTCCTGCAAGAAAGGGAAAGTCTCATGTGTGTGTGTGTTTAAATATGTGTGTGTGCATGTAACATTTTAAGTTAATAATCTTGAGGATTAGATAGTCTTTTAATGCATAGTGACACCATGTCCTCAGACAGAAAAGCCCTGAAGAAATTTTGATGAAAAATCCACTTCATGGTGACTTTTTTTTTTTATCATACTCTGGTTTCTTCAATAAAGTTTCGACCATATATAGGTAGACAAAATCAGATCATTAAAAATTTCAGAAAAAACAATGAATATAATTAAATGGTATAAAATTAATTATTCTCATGGTTTTAGTTTAGTAATTATATCAGATACATGCTTAATATTGTATACTTTTTCAAATGTTTTATAAATCTATTGAGGTAATTATGTATATTTCTACTTACTGCTAATATTATTTATAAGATTCTAGTGTGAAGCCATCTTCATATTTCACATTCAAGTATCATTTTAATATACTGCAAGATTGAATTTCTAATAATTTAATTAAACATTTGTCTTCATTTCATAGATAGATGTCCAGTTTTCTTCAGCAAACATAATATCATATGCTTTACTGTGTATCAGTTATGCAGTATCTCTAATAAAAATATGTATGTATAACTATATAAACCATATATACATGTATCATATGCACACACACACACATGCATATGTATCTCATTTTTATGCTTAAGAAAAAACTTAAATATCTTAAATATCATAATCAGTTTCATGAAACTTAAATATCATAATCAGTTTCATGAAAGACCTGAGACCATTTGGAATTTATGCTTGGGAAGAGGTGAAGTCAGCCATTTTCAATAATTTTCTATACTTGTTATTGGAGTATACATTTTTAAGTCTAACTTGAACATTAACTTGCCACTCTCACCTGCATTAATTTGCAACTGTGTAATCTATGTAAACATCAGGAATTCCTTTTCAAAAAGCCAACAGTCTGTGTTTATCTTCTCTAACTTTTTGTTCCATGTATATATTTTTATCTGTGTATTGTGTTGGCACGTGTTTTTTTTTTTATTTAAAACTTTAACAAATAGATTATAGTAGGGTTACCCTAACACCAGGCTTAAAGAATCCTTCCTTTCTTCATTGTTTTACTCTTTATTTTTATTTTTTGACTGCTTTAATTGCTGTATTTTAATAGGATGTTTTCATATTAGACTTCAAATCCCTTTTATTGTTCTTTTTCAACATTTTCTGGACAAATTTGGTACATATTCTTTCTGTCTAATACTAGAGTTTGCTTGTTAAGCTCCATTACAAATACTGTATCTGAATTTTTATATTCTAGATTTTCAAGAAAGGTGAATTAAAATTCCTCTAAAATGTTAAGTATTTTCAGCCAGGAAGATGGTCTGTCTTTTCATTCATGCAGGGCTTGCTTGGCGTCTTTATTTTCTTCCCCAGATTTTAAGTTTCATGGAGCTAGGCAATGATGACCATTTCCTTATTGCCAGGCACACCATAGGTACTCGTCAAACAGAAACAGAAAGAAGTATGATGTAGGGAAGGTAGCAGTGACCATATGCAACTGAGGAAGAAGCACACACTCCCTTGAGTAATTGTGCCAAGATCTCAGGCTGGTAGTTGGCACAGGTCAGATAACACACTTGCCTCTGGGTTCTCGATGAGTGCTCATTACCTCTGTAAATGCACAGAGGGCAGGGGCTTGTGGAAAATAATAGGATAGAAGACTTCACACCATCAACTAATGCCTTCCCAACATCGAATTCTTTCCATCACATTTTACAAAGCCCGGCTCTTCCTTCAACTGATTTGATACACTGCCGCTGCCAGGGCTGATAAATAACAATCTAGTGAGCTCAGTCCGACATGCATGTAATATTTTTGAGTAAATGCGCAGCCCCTGGGGTTATAGAAGGTCACCAGCTCAATCAGACTGAGGACACTCATTCCCTCCTCATGGCTTTCAGGTGAATGTTCCAGAGGCAGAGGGCAGCCCTGGGAGTGTGGTGGGTAGGTGGGTGGGCTGATTCTGATTTTTGGCTTTGCTGCACAAAAGAATTTGAGAGCGAGTCCAAGAGAAGAGGAGGCACAGAAATGTAAAGGGAAAGCCCACTCTGAGAGGCAGAGCGGGCTGCCCAGAGGGAGAGGCAGCCCCTGGGGCCTTGAGGGGAATTCCCTTTATGGGAACTGCACCTCCATCTTCATAAAATACTGGTGAGGTCCAATATGCAATGGCAGACCTGTGGCGGGTGCATGTGCTCTGTGTCTGCCAGCTCCAACATGCACACATGTGTCATTAGTGTATAAAATCTCCACTTAGAGGTGTGTTTTTTACTATTAACATGAGGAAAAAATAGTGATTTATTCCTCCATAAGCTTTGTCCACAGTATGCTAAACCTTAAACCTAGCTGCACATGCAGAACCCGGAGAGGCCCCTACCACACCCAAGGCAGAAGTTTGTAGCTAATAGCTTCTTGGGCTTTTCGTGCTGATTGGAGATTGGGAAGGGGCTTTCATCAGAAATAAGAGATTTTTGCTCTCTTTCCCGGGCTGTCCCAGGTGTCAGGAAGTTGTAACCATCTGGTGTCTGCTGGTATCCTGGAGGACTGCTCCTCTTGAAAAAGAGCCAGGTGCTCAGTCACGAGATGCAAGGCATGGGTGGCCACTATGACAGGAGACTCAGGGCTTCACACAAGGGAACAAGTCAGTATGCGCTCCCTGCCTCCAGAACAGAGACTGTGGTTGGACCCGATTGTAACCTCTGGCTGTCTCTGCCCTTAATCTATATTTGGCTGCACCCACAGGGAAAGGAAAGACATAACACAGGGCTGTTGACCCCGACTGATTGTGCAGCCAGTAAAGAAGGCACCTTTCTGCAACATGGCATCACACGGGCACTTTATCACAGCAGGGCCCCAAGATCACGTAGCATGTTCACATTCCTAAGTGCCTGCGCTAATTGGAAACTCAACACACTGATACCTTAGGTCTTACCACTCAAGTTTTATCTGCAGGAAGTGTGGTAATATTGACTCATGAGTTATTCATCATCACACTAAAATCGACAAAAAGTAAGACAATGTGTTAGCAGTGTTTCTTTGCAGAATATCTAGCTTTGAAAAAAAAGGTAAGTTCAAACATTTGACATAGTCATTAGCAGCTTATCACGGCACACACTGCTATATATAATGTACATATATAATTTAAAATGTAGTTTTAAATGTTTTGTCAGAAATATATGCACATCATTAAAAATAATAAATGACAATTTCTCTCTCCCACCCCCTCTAAAACGCCTTTATCCCTATTTCTGTGCCCCCAAAGACAACTACTAAAATCATTTAATTATTTCTCGTATTAAATCACCATATTCCTAAGTCATAGTTTTACACTACTTGATATGAGCCATTATAAATAACATCCTTGTGTACTGAGGACTCAGCTACTCCACATTTTCCCCAGTTCCTCTCCAATATACATAAATGTTACTCTTTTTAGTATTTTCCACATTCATTATTAAGACCACATGTTATTTCTTCCGCGGTTATCCATAGGTGCTATCTATTGACTTTTATTCTGTAGGACGGTGATATTAATACTATTTTATTACTAGACAAGCTTATACAGTTATCACTAGGTAATATCACAGAGTGTTCCTCAACTTTATATATGCTCTACTACATAAATTTAACAGGAAATAACAATGTCTTCACAGAGGGAATTAACAGAATACTTTTAATCATGGTGAGTTTTCAGATTTTTCCATAGCCAAATCACCAACAAAAATTTCTGATATTTTTTGAAGCTTCCTTGCAAAACAATCATGGTTTAGTCATTATTATTATGGTGAAACATCTTCAGCCACCACTCTGTCAGAACAATAAATGAGATTTAAATGGAGAGCTGCTCCCAACGATTCCTATTTTCTGTCTCTCCGTGTTTCTGAACAGTTCCACTGAACAGTTCTTTGTATATTAAAAACTAGGCTATCAAAATATAATGCCAATTTAAGGTACAACAATTATTTACATTAGTGTTACTGGGAGGAAAAAAATATGATGTGGTAAATTAATCTTTGTGCAGCAAAGTACTCCTTAAAATAGGTTTTCAGTGTGCATGGTAATGAACTATTGCTATCTCTACGGAACAGACATCTTGAAATAACTATGTCCAAAGTTGTTTCAAATCCGTTCCTGAAAATTTCAGTTTCAGCAAGGCAGGGAAGACTGATTTCTCACTTATAACACCAAATAGCACAAGCCTGTGATTTAGTTTTTCCCCAAATCCTCTGCTCGATGTAGGGAGCTCCTGAATCAGCTGTGACTTTTACATGCTTTGCTGTGACCTTCCACTGATGATCATGATAATGTTTGCCTGCCAAGGACCCTTCATCTTCATAAAGTCAGCGGCCTTCAGATTCATCTCATAGCATTAGCTTTACAAGTTAAAAAGACAAGCAAGACAGACGTGATGGCTTCCAGCATTATTTGCTCCCCTAAAAGTATTTCCTATGGACAACAAACAAACAAATCTCCAATTGGTGAAGCTATAAATTTTCAGGCTTCATAAAAATTAATTTAAATGGATGTGGCTGTGGGGTTGAGCTTGTAAAGATTAGGGAGACGGCTGTTGCTGTAATTGCCTGTGCAGAGGCTCTGTCACTCAGGAGTGCCCAGGCTGCATCAGCAGCGCTCATCAGAATCTAATTCTCAGATCAAATTCCCGTATTCAATATATCCCTTAATAAGGCTTCCACTCTCCATCTTTTAGCCTTAATTATTGCTCCCTGTCTCCCTTGACAACCAAATTAAAAGGTACACCTACAACTCCCTAATGACAATCGTCATAATAAGACTTCAAAAATCGCGAGCTACTCCACAGCAAATCCAGGCTCACCTTGTCAAGGTTGGGCGTCTTCAGATAACTAGATTTTCTATGGATAGCTTCAGCACTGGAAGATAAGAAATACAATTATGTAATCTTTTATTGATTTTTTTCTTTTGCTCCCCCTTAGTATTATGTACAATTACCTGGGCAGTTTTTAGTCTTAAAGCTGGAAGTGGAAAATTTACAAAGATTCACCAAAGCGGAATGTTTTAACTCTTTGTTGAATACAGGATTTTGGTTGGAAATCAAAGCCATGGCAGTTGGTGTGGTGAAAGCCTTTTGCTTTTGGCTCTGGGCTGCCTGGGTGTATGCACTGACTTTAGCTGTTGTGTGACTTTCTGAAGGTCACATGGTCTGTTAAATAACTGTGTCTTTGTGAATGTGAGCAAACTATCGTAGCAAAAACAGACAGATTCTGCTTTTAACGTGTTATTTTCGACCATGGTTATAAACTTTTCTTTATGTCGTTCCTGAAATGACTTTGTCTTCAAGAGATACATCTACAGACTCCCTGTCTTTTCTAGTGGCATGAACTTCCCACTTTGGTTTTCTATTTTCTTTGTAAGCAAAGGATTGACCTCTGATGGTTAAAATTTGGAACTTCTTTTAACTACCTGACTTTTCTTTTTATTACCCCATGGCTCTTCACTGACCAGCACCATCTTCCATGGGCTCCTACAATTGAGGGGGTGGTCAGTGAAGATGGCTGCTGCTGGTAGGCGATGGCTGTGGCTGGTGTGTGTTAGTGGTGATGGCTGTTGCTGCTGGGTATTGATGGTTGTTGCTGTTGGGTGTTAGTGGTTGATGTCTGTTGCCTGGGATGAGTGGTAGTGATGATAGCTGTTGCTAGTGGTTGGTGGTGATGGCTGTCACTGGCGGTAGTGGTGATGGCTGTTGCTGGTGTGTGGTGATAGCTATTGGTGGTGGTGGGTGGCGATGGCTGTTACTACTGGAAATGGTGATAGCTATTGCTGGTGTTAATAATTGGTGGCTGTTTCTGGTGGTAGATGGTAGTGGCAATGGCTGTTGCTGGTGGTAGGTGGTGATGGCTGTTGGTGATGGGTGCTGCTAGTTGTGGGTGATAGTGGTGATGGCTGCTGCTGGTGGTGATGGTGATGATTGTTTATACTTAGTGGGGATGTTTGTATTTGTTGGCAAGGCTGTTAGGAGCCATCTCACAGACTAGCCTTGACTAAAACCACATTCTCTTTCTACTCAGCTCTTCTGTTTTTATTCCTTTCCATCATTTTCTCCTTAATGTCTTCTCTCCCTCACATATTCTGCCTATGGACTCTCAGTTTTGTAAAAAGGACATCTGGGCTTGTGTAAATTCAGTGAAAAGTGACTGCCATCTTGCACAATTTATAGAAAACCTTCCAGCCTCAATGAGTGGAGATGTCTGAGGAAAAACATCTGAAGTATTTCTCAGATTCTTAAAATGTTGTATAACATTTGGGGAACTATGTAACTTCACATATTCACATCCTTGCAGTCATAGCTGGGCTTAACTGAGTTTTTCATTTATTGTGCAAATATTGATCATCAGAAAGGTGGAGTTTGAGAGGGAGCATCTGAGACTGTAAAGGATGTTTTCTGGAGTCACTTTGTCAGCGAGCTAAGGAAGGGTGAGCATAATCCAAAGACGATGGATTTACTTATCTGGGAAAGACCCATGAGGAGGGGAAGGGAATTTAGTTTGGCACTAAGACAACAGATACAAACCAATGTCTCTGTCAAATATTATCAAGGTGGGCCACGGTAAGGATTGTATGAGCAAAGATTTTTTAAATAGCTCACCTGACACAGCAGTCAATTTGGAATAAAAAATGGCAACGTAATTGTGGATTGCAGCTAGAAAAGTCAAGGACAGTGGAAGCAAATGTGTAAGGCAGTGTTTCTGCAGATAAGGAGAGCCTGCAAGAAGGCAAGAACTCTAAACCTGGAAGCCTTTAATTACTCAGATACCAGTATTGATTGGGATAGCAACTGCCAGAAATGAGGGCCAGAGATCAGTTTGTAAAAGAAGGGCAGGGTTGTTTTCTTAAGCAGTTTATTGAACTATCTACATGGTCTCAGGCGATCCTAGCTCTAATCCTACCAAATAGGAGGAGCCTCAGGGGAGTGAAGATGCAGATGAGACCTTGACTGATGAGTGGCTTCTCCTAGACAGAGATGATTTATGGTGAGCAAACACAAACAAAGGCAGGGTCAGGAAATGTCAAAGAAGATTAAAAGTTAAAGGAGTACTCACAAGTTACTGATAGGGAAACAATTCGAAAGTGATGGGGTGTTTAAAAATAGCCCTGTGATGACTTGAGACCTTACAAACATAGCTCCGTGATAAGTGAAGAAAACGCCCTGAGTGAATGCTGAGAATAGCGGTCGTATACTGGAGATGCCTATACAGCAGCCATTTCATCTCCCTAGCTGCTAATGAATTATATTCTATATTCCACATGATTTAGAGATGAACTTGCTGATGTCCAGGAGGAAGAAGAAATTTCCTTTAAGTCATATTTAATGGCCAAGACAGGCCAGGCTTATGTTGATTTTTAAAATACAAATTGTCACCATGTTCAAAAAGCTGATTTGGTGGGACTACTGTTAAGGCCATTTTAGATGTTGATATACATTGGTTATTAGATAGTTTAAATGACCATGGTTCAAACAAAGATTCGTTTTCATCTAGGTAATTCCAACTCTAGGATTTTCATTTTCTACAAGGTCTGTGTGTTTGAGAATCAGGTTGTCATAATACATGATAAAAAATATGAAATCGGAACCCAGAGGTACTGATGTGAACCTAAGCCTCTCTACATTCTGGCTGAATGGGTTTGGGAAGCTGCTTACCCCCCGTGCTTCAGTTTCCTCATCTGTAATACAGATAATAACAGGGATTCCCTATGGCACTGTGATGAGGAATTAATAAGTCAATATTCATAAAGGGCTTAGGAGACTCCTTGGAATATGCAAATAGGATGCAATAAATCTTTGATAATAACAATGACTAGACACATGACTGCCATTTTCAAGGCTTCAAAAATGCCTTAGTGTCCAGGATGAATGTTTAATTTGCACTTATCCATATGAAAGCAGACACGAAATTTCTTTTTTCAGCTGATTGAAAGGATGAATAGTTGACCAGAATTAGGAGTCCGGAGATCTGGAGATCAGTCAAAATTTGGCAATACATTTCTTGCATCAAAACTGGCAAATTTTCTTTTATTTTGAGCCCAAGTTACTCGTAAACACAAGTACTCACGATACAGTTACATCAAAGGTTTTTTGATACTCAAATAAGATAATCTATATACTTATTTGTCTATTCAATAATAATTGCAAGGCACATGAATCAAATGTGTTCTTAAGAGCTACTGTGGATATCTATACATCTATCTACCTGCTTACTTATGTATCTATTGAATTACATATATATAAAAAGAAAAAATACTTTGTATATGTGCATTATTAGAGGTATTCAATAGGTATGAAATCTCTGAAATTTAAACTGAACAGAAATAAATTATTATGAAATTATCAATATAAACTTATAGGTATAACAACACCTTAGCATCTACTAATGCACCCACTGATAAAATACAAGCATGCATCACTTACACCCAAATTTAACAGTTTATTTTGATTCAAACAAGGGAAGATTTTCTATAACCAGAAAATTGCTTGTGCAATATTCTGAAATTAGATACATCTCTGGTTTTCCAAACATCTTTATTGACCCTTGATGTCAGAGGAGGGCCAGGCTACTGAGGGTCTAGCAGAACGTTGTTCTGATTAGTACATAGCCCTTCCAGACCATGTGCCCACAGATTCACAGTCCCCTGATCCGAGTTGGGGGTGGAAGTCTCCATTTGAAGGAAATCTGGACTTAACTCTGCTGGGATACGAATGGGGCTCAAGCTCTGGTGACCCTTTCTGACAATAGCTGCATCCAAGGCCCTGGGAGAAGACCAGGAATATACACACACATGGTCAAATGTCTTTGTGAACTCCGCAAAAGTAGAAGGTTTCAGTTCTTACCAACGGACCTTCTTTTGGCCATGACTGTCCCACCATCACATTTACCCACTGGAGTGGGTATGGCTGTTTGGGAGGCTCCGTTATGGGAAACTGACTTGGTAATACACTTGGTTTGCTTTGAGTGAGACTTGGGTCTGTGACTTATCCGTGGTCACCTGAGTTCAGTTTGGTGAAGACGCTTCCCGCTGTAGGGATGGTTTCTATGTCCGCCTCCATGGCCCATTCCTCTTTGGGTTGATTCACAGCACCAGGACCCTGGTAGCACCCACGCGTTACTGGTGGCAGAGATCCGAGTTACCCCGAGTTACTAGCTCGAATCCCAACGGGTCCATAGCAACTTCAGGCCTTGCTTCCTCAGAAGAAAGAATTTGACTGAGAGGCATAAAGCAGAAAGAGACGGAGGCAAGTTCCAGGGCAGGAATGGAAGTTTACTTAAAGAGACCTTAGAATAGGGAAAAAAGGAAGGTGCCCTTGGAAGAGACCCAAGCGGGCACGTGAAGGTTAAAGAGAGAAGGTCAAGTGACTTGTTTCGCCGTGATGCTACGATTTCGACAGGTGCACCCGTTTCCCATGATTCCTCCCTCAGTGTGCGCTGCCCGCATGCGCAGGAGCAGAGCCCTCTTTGCCCAGGGAACTGCGCATGCGCAGTGTGCTTAGGGACTGCAGCGCAGGCCCCTCTGCTGTGTACTCGGAAGATCCTTCATCGCCATTCTTGTCTCTTAGTACGCATGCCCAGAAAGTTTCTTCTCTCTGGGGCCCACATTCAATTAACGTTTCGTTGTCAACAGGTGTGGGCCATCAGGAAAGAGCGTCTCCCTAGCACTGCCGGATTTCCACCCTCAGAGAGGCAACGCAATATTGCCGAACCATCATCCGATGTTTCTCCGGGATGGGATAGGGTCCTCTACTGCCCTACTCAGCCCATCTAACCACCTGTTACACAGGTGCAGAGCTCAGTGGCGTTTTGTGCTGGGTCACAGGCAAGACAGTGTGTGAGGGATGGAGAGGAAAAGAGATCTGAAATGTGCACTCCAGCCTGGGCAAAAAAAAAAAAAAGGCAGCCTTGGATCCTGAGGCAAGTAAAATATTGATTAGGCATTGCCAAAGTTTCAGTGTTACTAACTTCATTGTATTTGCACATAAAGCCCTATTGTGCTCCAAGGAGCACTGTCTTTTATACCATGTGACAGAATCCAGAACATATTTGTTTGCTTCTGCAAAAAAATAATATGGAAAGTTAACCAGAAACAAAATCTAATTTTTTTTTCAGTATCCATTAGCTATTGTTGATTACTTTACCCATCATTAGTTCTTAAGTGCCAAGTCTGCCTGCATGTATGCTACAAGAAGAGAGATAAATCCTTTTATCACAAGGATAGCGCTGAAAATTTGGCTAATGGCAACAAGAGCTAACATTTATTGAGTGCTTGTTACGTGTCAGATGCAATTCCAAGTCTTTTTTTCTGCTCTAGTCCATTTAAAAGTACATATCAACAACTTCATGAGGTACAGGCTGTAAACCAAAAATAAAATTCTGAGTCCCCCAGCAGACTGCATGGCCCCCTGGTCTTGGCTGAGGGAACTGCAAAGTGAAAACTAGATCAGGCCATGACAGGAAGGGAGAGGCAGACACACCTCACTACACCCTTCTCCCTCTGGGATTCAGGCACTACTGACCAGCATTCACACTGAAACACAGATCTCAAGACTGACAAAGCAGGCTCTTTGTAGCAACAAGACACCAAATCCCAACCTGACTCTTCTACAGTATCACATGACACGTCGCAGGCTCTGAAGCACATCCAAGTATTTTACCTCAAAATATGTTTATTTGACAATTTTGGAATGGTCCTGCAAAGCCATCTCTTGCGGGGGAAATTTGCACTCTGTAAAAAGTGCAAGTAAAAGTGCAAGTGTAAAAGGAATACTTCCCTCAGTAGGTCTTTTCAAGAGAGTCTGACACCTTTTAAGTTCCAAAATAAGAGACAATTACCTTCTATTGTCTCTGAAGTCTGTTACCTGGAGGCTTCATCTACATGACAAGAGCCTGGGCTTCCAACCCCCAAGCCCCTTATCTTAAGAATTTCTTGCCGGGCACGAATGCCAGCACTTTGGGAGGCCAAGGCAGGTGGATCACGAGGTCAAGAGTTTGAGACCATCCTGGCCAACATAGTGAAACCCCGTCTTTATTAAAATACAAAAAAGAAAATTTGCTGGGCGTGGTGGCGCACTCCTGTAGTCCCAGCTACTCGGGAAGCTGAGGCAGAAGAATCATCTGAGCCCTGGAGGCAGAGATTGCAGTGAGCTGAGATCGTGTGAGACTCTGTCTCAAAAAAAAAAAGAATTTCTTCATGCTGACTTTAATTCTCCAGGCAGGGCTTAACTCTTTCAACCAACTGACCATCAGAAAACCTTTGAATCTACCTAGGACCTGGAAGCTCCCTGCTTTGAGATGTCCTGCCTTTCTGGACATACTGAAAATTTGAGCCAATGTGTATCTTATGTGTATTAATCTATGTCTTTGCCTGTAAACCAGTCCACTAAAATGTGTAAAACCAATCTATAACCCAACCACGTGGGGCACATGTTCTTTTTTTTGGACCTCCTGAAGCTGTGTCCCAGGCCATGTTCCTCTAATGAGGCTTGGAATAAACCTCTTCAATATTTTACAGAGTTTGGCTTTTTTCATGAACAGGGTTATTTTTATTCCAGTTAATAAATAAGAAATTGAAAATAGAAACTATATATCAGATATTGCCTTGCAAAAATGTAAGTACCATGTGAATCTTAATCTTTCTAGAAATAAAATCTCATGCCAAATTTCACAGACTAGGATGTCATTTGAGGCAATCATATGTCACTGAGGCAATTGCATCAACATGAACTTGACCATTTTAGACTCTGATGATTTTTTGCTCTCCAAAGAGTTCATTCAATGTTATCGAAGTTCTATACTAGTGCAAAATGTGTTTCTGTTACCAGAAAGCGTCCTAATTCAGACCCCAAGAGAAGGTTCCTGGATCTCACACAAGAAGGAATTCAGAGGAAGTCCACAGTGCAAAGTAAAAGTAAGTTTATTAAGAAAGTAAAATGGTAAAAGTACAGCTACTCCATAGATGTATAGGGTGTTAAGGAACGCGTCCACCCTAGGTACGATACTTGTTTATATACAGGATTAAGAAAGATCGTGGGGAGATGTCCTCTGCTACAAGGGTTTGTGATAAAGGATTAATTTTCTTAATTACTATATTTTGCAAGAATCGATATTATTTTTAAAGCAAAATTAGAAATACTTCTTTTCTAAAGATATTGGGATTATCAAGACATGCCTAAGTCTGGATCTTTTTAGTAAACATTTATCAATTTGTCCCCTTGACCATACACCTCTAGAGGGTGGGAATACTCAGCTCTAAGGGAATGCAGCCCAGCAAGTGCCAACCTTACCTTCCTAGCCCTCACTCAAGATGGAGCCGCTCTGGTTCGAACCCCTCTGACGTTTCCACAGAAACACTCCAATTTTAATCCCCCAAACACTGCATTTTGTCTCCTAGATTTTGTTTCTTGAGAATGACAGATGATTTTCTTCTCATTCTGATGACTAGGTTAGTGACTTGGCCCCAGCACCACACTATCAGCCCTAACTGAGATTTGGAATAAGCAAGTCCTTGTTGCCTGGGTAAATTGTCCTCCCATAAGTAAGGACAGTGCAGGCACCAGAAGGAGACAGTTTCCCTTCTCTGGAGAGTCTTGCAGACAAATAAAGGAGGCTCTGTTCTAATTGAAACACATTTTTTTTTCTCGTTGTTTCCAACTGGACTTTGTTCAATTCTGTTCTTGCCACATTCCCAGAATTAGATGGACGACTGTGACTAGACCGCCAGGTCAGGCCCTGGGCACTGAGCTTCTCTTGGGAGCACGTTATCTGAGGCTCTGATCCATCCGGTTTTAAATGACTCCAGCAGTTGGAGGAGAAAATTTCATGTCCGCAGAGGCCTCTGCAGTGGAACTTATTTTCACAGATTCTTATTGTATTTGTCCTTTTTTCTTATTGTTTTTTATTTCCGTCTGTTCCTCCCTAATGTCATCTAATACGCCTGCACCCTTCCAAGACGTTTCCTTATGAAATCACTCCCCCATTTCAGGGTAAGTTCATCCTGTATTTTAAAACTTGGGAGATCTGTAAATAGTGGTGAGATCTGCCTTTTTTATTTAGTTTTATCTTAGATATGAATTATCTTCAATTTAATGAGAAAATTATTATGTTTACATTCAGTTTAAAACACGGAAATATGTCCATCTGAACAATGGAACCGTTCGGGTGGAAATAGTCTATGGCAAAAGATGTGCTTTACGCTGTTGTACTGAAACTGTGTAGACACCTAACCATCTTTCTTAACATGGGATTATAAATAATTGTTTTTATGCTATGTCCTTGGATGAGATGAACATCTGACTTAACCCTTCCAAGCTTTTTCCCTGTAAACCATAGAACAGGAGCTCTCTAAGAAAACCAAGAAGGAAATGTAAGTGAAAGTGCTGTGTAAGCTCTAATGTATTACTCAAAAGAAATGTTCATAATTTTATAAGCTATAAAATATATTTTTGAATAGGAAAAAACTTATTAGGCATGATAAATGAGCTAAAATAGTCAAAACTAAATCACTTCAGAAAGCATACTCTATAGTTAAAGGAAGACATTAAAAATTAGAGTTTTTTAATAATAAACAATGTCGGTTAAAATAACCAACTCAGTCTGGGCCAAAAATGTGTGATCTGATCTCCCTAGTTAATGTCATTTGCATCATGATAACCTAATTTTCTCTGGCTGGATTCTCATTTTCTTAGACTGTAGAAAGCCTGCCAGCACCATCATTCTGCTCAGAGATAACACTAAAATCCATGATAATGGTAAGACCTTCACCTTCTTATGTGAATGGTGATATAGGAATATCAACTGTGTACTATGGCATTGCAGGTGTTCTCTGAGGCTAAGTCAGGTGGGAAGACAAGGCCTGGGACAGATTTGAAGCCTGGGGGGAGCATTTGGCTCCCTCTCAGGATGGGGGCTTCCTGTACCTGACGGGAGCCCATCGACACAACATCCATGCAGAGCAGACGGGCTCTCGGTCACCCTGGCAGCAGGAAGGGCAACACCCCGTGTTGTGATCTCCGTCAGAAGTCATCGTAGCTTGTCAGAGGGAGAGTGGCAGCTGCTAGGAGCAGTGGAGCTGCAAGCATCTGTGCCCCTGGGAGGCTCCTGCAGAGCTCCTGAGAGTGGCGAGCAGAGGTAGCTCCTGTCCAGGTCTCCCTATTCCAGGCAGGATTCTGCCCCTTAAGGGCAAATTTTCCTACAAGTTGTGAGGACAGAGTCTGATAATAGTTTATTACCCTTTGGTCACAATAAACAGAGGCAGCTCAGCACCGTGTCAGTGCAGAGAGGACACTGGACAGCCTTAGCTGTGGCAGGAGACAGCCCAGTGGCCATGTATCTAGGCACTGGGCCACACTGGCCACGCACTGGGTCCCGAGAGCATGGGGCAGGCGGGCCTTGGGTGAAACGGAGATGCAGATAATAAAGCCCACATCACAGGCCCACATAACAGTTTTCGGTGTTGACCCTGAGAAGCCCTGAGAAGGCTCCTGGCATGTGAAATATGTTATAGTCATTTGAAGGAATCCTCCTGGGAGGAGGGGGCAGAGTGCCCAGACCTCATAGGATGCCAGCAGCTTTGCAGAGATGGGGGCACAGGAACTCCCACCACCTCATAGGAGGTCAACAGCTTTGCAGAGAAGGGCCCACAGGAACTCTCACCCACCCTGACTAACCTGTTTAGTTAGTCTAATGCCACAGAAGTTAGACTAACTGAGTTAAGGTGACAAGGAGAACACTGGGAGGTGATGTAGCTGCTTTCTGAATCTTAAACATTCTTGCCAACCTCAAATCCATAAATTATACTATTACATATTTTCTTGTAAAAGATTTAATAAACTCTTTTCTTCCCATTGCCTTTAATCAATCTTCCTTCTTCTTTATCCCCCTCCCTTAATCTTTCCTTCCTTCTTTCCTCCTTCCCTCCCTTCTTCCCTCCTCTCTTTCTCCCTCCTCCTCTCCACCCCTCCTCCCTCCTCCCCTCTTCCTTCCCTCCCTCCTCCCTCTTTCCTTCCCTCCCTCCCTCCCTTCCTCTTTCCTCTTTCCCTCCCTCCCTCCCTTCCTCCCTCCTTTTCCTTCTTTTCTTCCCTTCTTCTTCCCAGCTTCTTTCACCCTCCCTCTCTGTTCTCCATCTCTGTCCTTCCTCTGCCTCTGCTCCCTCTTTTCCCCTTTCTCTCTCTTTCTGTCTCTTTCCACTTTTCCATGAAGGGACCAACATGCCAGGGCTCCGTTTGTAGGACGGTCCATTATTTCTCGCCTCCTCTGTGATGCCACCCTTGCTGTGCGTCAGGCTCCACTTACGCATGGTCGGGCCTGCTCTTCTGCATTTCACTGCAGTATCATTTATTAATTCTGTTTTCTTTCCACAATAATTGATGTTAGTGTTTGGAATTTAAGTAATTTTACATATTGATGGCGTATCCAGACCTACGGTTGATAACTCTTACTGATGCTACTGACTTTTTTCTGTAAATGCTGTTGGGGGTATTTTTGTCTTTTGCTATTCATACGACTCTTGCTTCTGTTTTGCCTTGCTGTTCTTGCTACTGTATAATCTTCTATAAATGTCATTAATAATCAGTAATTCTGTGCATTATTCTATTGTTTCTAGTTTCTTATGCTACATGTAACTGTAAAATATAAAGATCATTTTGTTTGACAGATACTGTTTACAGTTTATTAAACTGAGGAAAGACCCTTTCTATTTCTAGTTAGCTAATTGTTGTTTTTAATAAATTGGAGTTAAGCTTTACCAAATAATTTTTCTTTCATTTTATATACCCTTTTGGTGAACCATAACACACATATAGAGAGACACTCAAAAGCAGAATTCAGAGGCTGGGGGCTGCAGAAGTGGGGAGACGTCGTCAAAGTTCACAACATTTTATTTAGAAGAAATAAGTTCAAGGAATCTATTGAACATCATGATGACTACTGTGAATGGACACTAGAGTCTTAAATAATAATATAGCGTACACTTGCAAGTGTCTGAGAAAGTTGATTTAGCTGTCCTCACTATGAAAAAAATGATGAATATGTTAGGTGCTACATACATTAAATAGTTGAATTTAGCCATCCACCACATTAACATGCATCAAAATGCCATGCTGCACACCATAAATATGTAAGTCTCATCAGTCAATTAAAAAATAGGTAAAAGGCCTGTCACGGTGGCTCATGCCTATAATCTCAGCACTTTGGGAGGTCAATGCAAGCAGATGGCTTGAGTTTAGGAGTTTGGTACCAGTCTGGCAACATGATGAAACCCCATCTCCATTAAAAAATACACAAATTAGCCGTGTGGTGGTGCACACCTGTAGTTCCAGATACTTGGGACACTAAGGTGGGAGAATCACCTGAGCCTGGGAGGTCCCAAGCCTGGGGATGTCAAGGCAGCAGTCAGCCGAGTTTGTGTCGCTGCACTCCAGCCTTGGGGACAGCCAGATCCTTTCTAAAAAATAAATAATTAGATAGACAGATAAACAGAATAAAATGCACTGCATTATCACAGATAAACACAGCACCACACAAGTAAGGAAGCCCAACATGCTGTCACTCCCTCTAGAAGTGCTTCAAGGGCTCACTCTCCATCTCTTCTCTCCTGACTTTTTTGAAAATTACCAACTTACTTTTCCTTGTAATATTACACTCTCACGTGGTCCTTAAAACTGGAGGGCCATTTTTTTCTTATTTATTTTTCTTCTATAAAGGCAGAATTCTAGGTGTTTTGTATTTTATGGAGAATCACTTATTTTGTTGCATGGGTGATATTTTATTTGTTGTGATTTCTGTGTTGCACTGAATGAACGTACCACAATATGTTTATCTGTAACACTGCTGATGGAATTTTTCCAGTTTATGACTTGAATGAAAAATACTGTCTTAAGCATTCTTATACATATATTTTCAGGCATATGTGAACATATTTCTATTGGGAAATATATTTGAAAATAGTATTTCTGAGTTACAGAACATGAATTTATTCACATTTAGTAAATTATGCAAATTTATTTTCAGAAGTGTTGTAAAGGTTTCACATTCCATATTTTCTGAATGTAAACACATTGCTAGTTACATATTTTGTAAATACTTTTTTTTTTTTAGATGGAATTTCACTCTTGTTGCCCAGACTGGAGTGCAATGGCATGATCTCTGCTCACTACAACTTCAGCCTCCCAGGTTTAAGGGATTCTTCTGCATCAGCCTCCTCAGTAGATGGGGTTACAGCTGCCCACCACCACAGCTGGCTAATTTTTGGTATTTTTAGTAGAGTTCGGGTTTCATCATGTTGGTCAGGCTGGTCTCAAACTCCTGACCTCAGGTGATCTGCCTGCCTCCATCTCCCAAAGTGCTGGGATACAGGTGTGAGCCACCACGCCTGGCCTATAAATACATTTTATTCCCTGTGATGTGTCTTTTTATTCTACTCATTTGTCTTTTGATAAGTAAAAGTTCTTAATTATAGTGTTGTTAAATTTATCAGCATTTTCACTTACAGTTAAGGGTTTTTAAGTCTGATTCAGGTTGACTTTTCTTATCAAAAGCTTATAAAAATATTTTAGAATCTAAAAGATGTATTTCCAATCTGTCTTATTTACATCTGTAATACTTTTTGTATTTGTATGTTGTGAAATAGAAAGCTATGTTTTAGGAATTTAAGTATATCTATGTGTGTGCATGTGTGTGTGTGTGTGTGTGTGTGTGTGTGTGTGTGTGTGTGTGTATGTATCTGTTTATTGTAGTATTTTTCTGTCATTGTGGAAAAACCAAATCTTTTCTTTTTTTTATCCTAAGCCAGGGGAGGGATGCTTCCCCTACTTTATTATTAATTTTTTTCTTGACTGCTATCTTTTATAAAGGGTCTTATTCATACTCTTTGGAAGCCATTCCTTCAGCTACAAAATATTCAGCTTCCTTGAATAAAGGATAATATTTTTTACATTTTTCAGATTGTGATAAAAAGAGTCCTTTATTCATCTGTTCATGATGACTAAAAACTATGGAATGCTTTATGAATTTACGTGTCATCCTTGCATCGGGGCCATGCTAATCTTCTCTGTATCAAAACACCACATTATATTAATTGCTACAACTTTATAGAAATCTTGTTATCCAGTAAAGCGAGTTCTTGCACAATTTGCTTCTTCAGAATTTGTCTATTTTTGACCTTTGTATCTTCATTGAAACTTTAGAGTGTTCTTATCAAGTTGTACAGGGTAATCTACTGAGATTTGTGTTAGAGTTGTAAGTAATCCATTTAGGGATGATAATATTTTTATATTTTCATTTCTTCAGTTTTCATATGGAGGCAATACTGGTCTCATATAACACGATGAGTAGTGTTCTTTATTTTAGTTTCTGAAAGGGTTTTATAAATCTGGAATTACTGAATATTTTGTAAACTATGTTGAATGATGGTCTGAAGGAATTTCTTCACTGAAATGTTAAATTCCACAATGAGTTTTAGACCTTTCAGATTTTCTATTTCTCAATCAGCTTTGTGGATGTTCCATTTTTCTGGGTATTTGAAGATTTCATTTAAATTTAAAATAATTAGCATAGAGACAATCAAGATTATCTTCCTATTTTAATGTTTATCCAGTTTACCTTTATCTTTCTAGTAAATTTTGAAATAAGAGCTTATAAGTTCAAAATTATTCTTTTTCAAGTTTTTTTTTTCTTTCTATTCTGGGTACAATTTTCCATATGAATTTTAGAATCATTTTGTTGCTTAATGCAAAAACAAAGGTGGGTTTTTGATAGAAATTGTGTTGAATCTGTAGATCAACTTACAACATATTGTCTTCTAAACAATATAGAGATTCCAATCAATGTGCATAGAATAGATTTTATTCAATTCGGTCCTTAATTTATTTCAATGATGCTTTGTAGCCTTCACTGTACATATATTCATTTCTTTTGTTAAATTTATTTTAAAATGTTTTATTTTTGATGCTATTTTAAATGAAGTTACAATTGATTTTTTATACTGATCCTGTAGTCTGCAATTCTGCTGGGTGTTTTTATTAACTTTAAGAGTTGTCTTTTTGTGGATTCATTACGATGTTTTATAAATTAGATTGTCCTCTGCAAATAGACATTGATTTAGTTCATTACTTTCAGTCTGTATGCTTTACTTGACTACTTGTCCTGGCTAGAAATCAAGTACAATTGGAGTATAAGTTGTAAGACAGGGCATTCCTGTCTTGTCGGTGACCAGCAAGAGGAAACTTTCAGTCTCTCATGACTAGGAATAACATTAAATATGGGTACTTTGAGATACCCTGTGTCAGTTTGAGGGGCTCCATTCTATTCTTAGTTGTTGAGTATTTTAATCATAAATGGGTGTTGGATTTTAACAGATACTCTTTGTGTGTGTCTATTGATATGATCATGTACTTTTGGGTTTTTGTTTCCTTGATAAAATATATTACTTTAATTGATTTTCTAATAGGAAACCAACCATGCAGTTTTGGGGAAAATCTCACTTGGTCGTTTTCTTAGTCTGTTTTCTGATGCTATAACAGAATACCATAGGCTGGATAATTTATAGAAAATATAGATTTATTTGGCTTGTGGAGGCTGTGAAGTCCAAGAGCATGGTGCCAGCATCTGCCCAGGCGTCTGGTGAGGGCATTCTTGTGGCATCATTACATGGTGGAAGCTGGAAAGGCAAAAGCAAGACATGAGACAGAGAGAACAAGAGAGGGCTGCTTTTGTCACAAGCCCACTCTCACAGTCACTAACCCAAGCCTGTGATAACGGCATTCAATCATTTATGAGGACTAGGCTCTCATGACCTAAGCACCTCTTAAAGATCACAGCTCTCAACACTGTTGCATTGGGATTACGTTTTCAACACATAAACTTTTAGGGAAATCTAAAAGTTGAAACCATGGCAGTCATCCTATATAGTCCTTTAAATATGCTGCCAAATTCTATTTACCAGGGTTTTGTTGAGATTATTTTTGTGTCTCTTCTTAAGGCTCCTTTCCCTTAAATTTCTCCTTATTATTTTCCATAAAAATAATATATATTTTATCTTTTGTACCTCATCAATAGTCTTATAATTATTACTTTATCTAATTGTTTCAAATCAAATAAGAGAGATAATGTCATTAACATTTATATGTTGATATGATATAATATAATATAATACATTTATATTGTCTTTTATACTTAACTATGCAATTCCTTTCATCAATGCCCTTTGTTTCTTCATGCAGTTTTGAGTTACTGTCTTGGGTCAGTTTATTTCTGCCTAAAGAGCTGCCTTTACTGTTACTTGCAAGACTAATAAAATGACTAATTATTTCCATTTTGTTTTGTTTTCGTTTTTGCTTTTATCTTGCAATGTGTTTTCTCCTTCCTTTTTGAACACAGTTGTGCACACAGAGAATTGTTGGTTAATGGCCTCTTTCTGTCCTTTCAATACATCATCCTGTTGAGTTGTGGACACCAGAGTTTCTGAAGATAAATAAACTGTAATCTCATTGAGGCTTCCTTGTATGCGATGAGTTGCTTGTCTCTTGCTGTTTTCCATACATTTTCTCTGTCTTTGGTTTTGACATATTTTTATGTTGCCCCTGAGTGTGCATTTCTTTATGACTCTGCCTCAGCCCTCACTTTGTGATTGTGCAGAGCCTGAAGGTTCAGCAGAAGTGAGTGCATATGCCTTGCTTGGTCCTGTCCTGAGCATCTGCACAGTCCTGGCCATGTGCAGAGACCCAAGCTTGCACCTGGGCTTTTGGATGCCCAGGGGCCAATGCAGCTTCTGAAAACTCCCAGGGACACCATCTACCCCAGATTTTACTTTCAAGGATTTTACTTAGCTTGTTTTTCTTTCAAGTGTTCTCCCAATCTCAGGCAGCGATGTTATTGAACTATAACTTCTGTGTGTTTATGTGTGGTTTTTGGTTTTTCTTTGTTTTGGGTTTTTTTTTTTTTTTTTTTTTTTGGAGACAGAGTCTTGCTCTGTCACCAGGCTGGAGTGCAGTGCGTGATCTCGGCTCACCGCAACCTCTGCCTCCTCCTGGGTTCAAGCAATTCTCCTGCCTCACCCACCCAAGTAGCTGGGATGAGAGGCACCCACCAGCATGCCCAGCTAATTTTTGTATTTTTAGTAGAGACCAGGTTTCACTGTATTGGCCAGGATGGTCTTGATCTCTTGACCTCATGATTCGCCCGCGTCAGCCTCCCACGTGCTAACAAACACTGAGAAAAGGCTGCTCACCCTGGGCAATGTCTGCACCGGGAGTACGGAAGACAAGCCTTACAATACGACTTTCTACAGAAGGCCCAGACAGGTCAGATGATGACGGTCACCTGAGACCAGGATTTTGAAAAAGGCCAAGTCTCATTCTAAGGCTTTGAGTGGCTGCTCTGCTGCTGGTTGTGATCACAGCATTTGATTTTCAAGGCTGTCATGGAACTGGGAGAGGCTGACGTGAATAGAGCAAGTAAAAATATCACAAACTCACCCTTCTACCTGGAGTTAGCTGTTTTTCTTCAATACAAGTGCTTCCAGATGAGTATAAGCCTTTGAATACTTTCTGGAGTTTTTAAAAAGTTTATTTTGGTAATGTTGAGAAATGTTTTCATTGATTTTATGAAAGGAAGGGTTTTGGAGGTTCTTGCTCCACTTTTCCTAATGATCTCTAATCTAGCTTTAAATCAAACACCAAAGTCTAAATCCTGACTATGGCGTATTTTTTAATTTGCATCTTCTGGTATAGTTTGCTTTTTATAGTTTCCAATTCTCCATTTAGATTCTAGATTTTACCTTTTATCTCACTGAATATGTGATTAAAATTAAAGCAGGTATTTTCCAATGCTAATCAAGAGTGACTTTACATCTACAGCAGAAGGCTGCACAGAGTGACATACCATTTATATGAGATCAAAGGTGCAAGAACCAGACAGTATAATGTGTAAGGATCTGTTCCGTGATATAGCTAAAGAATACCAAAAACAAGCAAAAAATCCAAGATAGCGCTATCTTCTCCAGCTAGGAAAAGAACAGGATTTGAAAAGGAGCACATGGATAGCTTAGTGGTAACACAAATATTTTATTTCTTAATTTGTATGATGAGTTCATGAATACATCTTCCATCATTCTGCTTCATAACTTACATATAGTTTATATTACTGTACATCCTCATTCCATATTATACATTTACAAACCAAATCCTGATGTATCAATAATGAAACTGTAATAATTGCATTATTTATCTTTTACCATCTGAACATGAAAACTAATTGGAAAGAAATAACTTACCAAAAGTAGCATGATTTTGAGTATAAAAAGAAGATGAAAAATGTTGACAACTGTATATTCATTAAAACATAAAGTTCTGGAACATTAGCCTTAATATAAATGATCTGAAAGGTTAAGATGCCAAGAAATGCTCTCATTATAAAAGGAAAGTCTTCAACGTGAACTAATCAAGGCTTCTCAGATGATGACAGATATTGAAACCTTGACACAAATATGTTTTGACAGTAGTTAAGGGATTCAGAATAAGAGTCTATAATTTAATCAACTAATTCCGGAAGAGGACCCACAACCAGAAATAGTTTCACATAGGGAGGTACAGAGGTACAAAGAAGGTGGGCAGTGAAAATAAGACAGATGAAACACTTTCCAAGATATATGAAGTTGCTTTGGGGAAGAAAAGGCATCTGAAGTTAATGACAAAGTAGGATAGTTCTGAAGAGGTGTAGATGATTCTCTGTGTGCTTATGTAGAATGTTTAATTTTATAATTCTGCAGCTCACTGTAGAAGCATCATAGCAGGAAGATAAAACAGGATTTTATCAGTTTACAGATGTGAAGCACAAAACTTAAAATGCTCGCCAAAGAACTCTATTACCTCACCCAATCTTATTTCAAATGGCAAAACTACGATTTCAGCATTCACGCTAACTACTATCATATTCAGGTTACAACCAACATTTAGCAAAAGACCTGAAGGACTCTAGTACAAAATATATTGTATTTTTCTAATGGAAAAATACAATATAATATTTCTTCTAAATACATATACATACTATACTTTGCTTATAACTACTCAAAAATACTTATCTTTATAGCAATTGAGCTTTCAGATTTCCAAGGGAATGACAATAGGTACACTTATCAACTTATTAAAAGAATATTATCACATATTATGCATGTATTCAAATGCATTGATAGTTATGGGTAGATGTAAACACACAATTTATACATATTTATGTTAATTAAGGTATGTGCATACACACAAAATTCCATTAATTAAATATCTATTGAGCACACACAGCAGAAATATAATAATATTATATCTTAATTTAACCTTTGTACATTGAATAAGCAAGTTACAATTTTCATTAAGTAAAGACACTTTAGAGTTCAAAAAGCGGAAATAGATTTAATGTGTCTAATAGATCCTTCTTCCAAGTCCATAGTACCATGGCAAAGGCATTGTAAAATAAATATGCAAACCCACAAAGAGGTGGCCATCAGGCGAGCAGAAAGCCATTAAACAATATTACATCTGCAAAAGAAAACAGTTGAGTAGAAATTCACTTAGCAAATCCAAAGAGGCACTGCAAACTCATGGTGAGGAAAGCTGGAAAACAATCGGATTTAAATACAGATCCTCAAACCTGGGCGCAACGGCTCACACCTGTAATCCAGGGACTTTGGGAGGCCAAGGTGGGTGGACTGCTTGAGCCCAGGAGTTCAAGACTAGCCCGGGCAACATGCCGAGATCCAGTCTTTATAAAAAATACGAAGAAATAGCTGAGCATGGTGATACATGCCTTTGGTCCCAGCTACTCAGGGGGCTGAAGTGGGAGAATGGCTTGAGCCTGAGAGGTCAAGGCTGCAGTAAGCCACGATTGCACCACTGCACTCCAGCCGAGGTGACAGAGTGAGACCCTGTCTCAAAAATAAACGAACAAATACATAAATAAATGAATGCATATCCTCATAAGGTGCAGGGACCAGCAGCCCCAGTGCTGTTGGAATTAAGGATGAAACACAGGACTGCATGGAAGAGGCGGATTGTGAGGGTGATTATGTGTTGGCTTGGCTGGGCCACAGGACGCCCAGATATTTAGTCAAACGTTCATTATTCTGGAGGTGCCAGGGAGGGTTTTAGATGAAGTTAACATTTAAGTTAGTGGACTGAGTAAAGCACGTTGGCCTCTCTGACGCAAGACGGCCTCATCTAACCAGCTGAGTACCTAAATATGGATAAGGGCTGATCCCTCCCCAGTTAAGGGAGAACTCTTTTTAACTGATGGCCTTTAAAGTGGGACATCAACACTTTTCAGCCTTTGACTCAAACTGAAATACTGGATCTTGTGTCTTGAGCTTGCCAGCCTTGGACTAGAAAAAAATCATCAGCTCTCCTGGTCCTCGGCCTTCAGACTCAGACTGGACCGAAGTCATTGGCTCTCCTGGGTCTCCAGTTTGCTGACTGCAGATGTCATGTTCATGAGAGCCAATCCCTATCACACACACACACCCACAGGCACGCACTCACATGCAGGCACACACACACACACACACACACACACACACACACACACACACACACACACATCCTATTGCTTCTGCTTCTCTGGAGAACCCTGACCAGGACAAGGACATGGACTTTTCCTGGGAAGCTGTTCAGCCCCAGATTCTTTTGTCCATCTCCCGGTATCCAGTGGCTGCACCCACTCTGTTTCACTCTAACATGCTCAGGTTGACTCTGTGAGAGGGAGGCACAGAGGTTCTCAGGACAGGAAGAAGCCACCGCCGCTGAGGGCACGGCTGCCATTTTGCAGATGAGAGGAAGACCAACCTGTGCATACCAGATGCTGGCTGCTAGTGGTCTTTCCAGAGCTGGTCTCAGAACACAGTTAGACAAATTCCTACTTTTCAGACAAAGATGAAATGACACTTTTATGAAAAATCTCAACTGCCTAAGAGAAAAAATAAAGACATGACATTGTGTGCTCCGCAGCAAACAGAGACTCCATCTGCCAGACCATCTCAGGACCAAGCTTAATGTTCATAAAACCCATCTCTGGCTCAAACTTCCAAATAGCAGGTTATTTCATCTTTTTTATTTACAAATAAAGAACTGTGGATGTCCTGATGCCTGAGGAAAGTCTATGATGTGAAATAGAAAGTTTATACAAATCAGAAAACCAGTAAACAGCTTAAAGGAAGGGAGAAACAACTCCAGGAGCCAGGCATGGTGGTGTGTGCCTGTGGTCCCAGCTACTTGGGAGGCTGAGGGAGGAGGATGGCATGAGCCTGGAGGTCAAGGCTACAGTGATCCATGATCGTGCCACTGCACTCCAGCCTGGGCAACTTGAGAGAGAGAAAGAGAGAGACAGAATATCAAGGATATTAATATAAGATTCTCAGAAAGACGAGAAGTTATTGTACATGTGAGGTAAGAATAGTGTGTGATTCATAAGGACATGCTTCTGAGCATCACAGGGAAACTCAATTAAAAACTTGGAAGGCATAGTTAGGAAGCTTTCCCAAAACACAGAGCAAAAACACAAGGACACAGGGAGAAGGAACATGCACTAATCCTAAAGGTCTAACCACAGTAATAACAGGAGTTATATATATATATATGGTACAGAGGAAACAGAAGATTCTCACAGGAAAAAGAGGAAACCCAAAATGGCCATGCAGGGGATTTGAAAATGACTATCATGAGCAACACGCAGAGGGCGGCCAGTTCAAACTGAAATGAATACGGAAATTGTTGACCTTGAACAGTGCAGAAACCTGTATCCTAACTCTGCTTCCTCCCAAGACAACTGAGAATCACAATGATAACAAATAGGACCATGATTTCAACCTCAGAAGTCTTCTGTTGGACTGTGACTATGAATTTCAGTGGTTACCATGAAACTTAGGGTTATTTTTTAATCAACTCTGTGACAAAAACATTCTGATCTCTGTGGAATGTAGAAAAAAACAAAGGAATGTTAAGGTAAACTCTTATATAGACATATATATGTCTATACATGCATACAATATTTCTGCCAGGATAGGATAATCTGTTAACATTAGTTGTATTACAAAGGAAAACTAGGTAGCTGAAGAAATACCTTATGAAAGAGATTTGTATTTTCACAACTTCATCTTATTTATTTTGAATTTTTCACCATGTACACATTTTATTTGAATTTAATAAAAAACAAAATTTTTCTAAAAACATTAATGAAAAACAAAAACATCATTTGACCCAGCAACTTGACTTCTATGCATTTGTCTTATATATTTACTCATATTTTAATGATCTACATAGAAATATGTTTTATATATATATATTTTAATTATACTTTAAGTTCTGGGGTACATGTGCAGATCTTGTAGGATTGTTGCATAGGTATAAACATGGCATAGTGGTTTGCTGCCTCCATCCTCCCATCATCTACATTAGGTAGTTTTCCCAATGTTATCCCTCCCCAATCTCCCCACTCCCCAATATCCCTCCCCTAGCCCCCCACCCCAGAACAGACCCCAGTGTGTGATGTCCCCCTCCTTGTATCCATTCTCATTGTTCAGCACCCACCTATGAGTGAGAACATGCAGTGTTTGGTTT
Organism: Alouatta palliata; assembly: GCA_004027835.1. Lineage (NCBI taxonomy): Eukaryota > Metazoa > Chordata > Mammalia > Primates > Atelidae > Alouatta > Alouatta palliata. The sequence continues at coordinate 34,990 of PVKV010011375.1, forward strand.
TCTGCTCTTGTGTCAGTTTGCTGAGAATGATGGTTTCCAGATTCATCCATGTCCCTGCAAAGGACATGAACTCATCCTTTTTTATGACTGCATAGTATTCAATGGTACATATGTGCCACGTGAATTTTCATTGCAACATTGGGCTAGAAAAATATTGGAAATAAACAAAATGCAGACAATCAGGAGACTAATAAAGAAATCAATAGGTAATAGGGAGAAAGAGAGATGAGATAAATGGGTGGATAGAGGGATGGTTAGATTGATGGATGGATAGATAGATGACTGATATAGATAGATAGATAGATAGATAGATAGATAGATAGATAGATAGATAGATAGATAGATAGATGCAGGCAGACAGACACAACATTCTTTAGCAGCAAAAGTATGAAGAAAAAAGTTATCAACATAGAAAGAATATTTCCTTCTTTACTCCTTTTTTTATTTTATTTTATTTTTTTTTGAGATAGAGTCTCACTCTGTCACCCAGGCTGGGAAAATTATATCTACAATTAAAACAATTAAACTCCCAGGTTCAAGAGATTCTCCTGCCTCAGCCTTCCGAATAGCTGGAATTACAGATGCCCTCTACCTCGCCCTAACTCAGGTGACCCGCCCACCTTGGCATCCCAAAGTGATGAAATTACAGGCATGAGCCAACATAGAACATTTTCTGATGTGCATTGTTAAATGAAGCAGAAGCAAAGTTAAAGTGTAATATGCTACCATTTGTGTAAAGATACAAGAAACATACTAACTTTCCATGTTTTGTTACATGTGCATAAAATAAAAAGCATGTGGAAGAATACGAGGCAATTAAAAATATCAGTTTTATCTGGAGAAGAGACTTTCTGGCAGGAGGACATGTGTTCTCATGAGGATTTTCAGTACATATATATTTGTATCTTTTATACTTTGAACATGTGGGTATATAACTCATTCAAACACTAATGCTTCATTAGAAAAGGTCAAGGAAAATAGTGTATGCGTGAAGCAAATCAGAAACCATATGAAGATAGGTGACCCAAGAAAGAAGAGATTATGTAGAAAATTTTACAAGATAGTTTTATAAAAGAAATTGTTGCAGGGCTACTTAAGGCAATGTTGAAGGATAAATGCTGTTCTGGAAAAATATAGATGAAAATGAAAAAAGAAAGAAAGAAAGAAAGGCTGGCCACTGTGTCTCAGGCCTGTAATCGCAGCACTTGGGGAGGCTGAGGCAGGTGGGTCACGAGGTCAAGAGATCGAGATCATCCTGGCCAACATGGTGATACCCCCAAAAGAAGGAAGGAAGGAAGGAAGGAAGGAAGGAAGGAAGGAAGGAAGGAAGGAAGGAAGGAAGGAAGGAAGGAAAGAAGGAAGGAAGAAGAAAGAAAGAAGGAAAGAAAGAAGGAAAGAAAGAAAGAAAGGAAGGAGGGCGGGAGGGAGGGAGGAAGGAAAGAAAGAAAGAAGAGAGAAAGAAAGGGAAGGAAGGAAGGAGAGAAAGAGAGAGAGAAAGAAGGAAAGTGAAAGGGAGAAAGTGGTCAAGATAAAAATTTTCAGACAGATTTTTTAAAAACCTGAATAAATACATGGATATAGAGAACCTATGGACTATGTTGAGAATGATTGGGGCATAGGAAATATGTAAGCAGGTCATTAAAAATAAGGCTGATATTCCTGTTGCAAGGATGGTGTTGAGTGCAGGAATGGCATAGTGTGGATATTCAGTTAATATCCACAGTGACGAATCTATAGAAAATTATATCTATAATCAAAACAATGTGTTAAGCAGAGTGAATGTGTTTATTAATGATGTGAAGTGAGCATTGTATATGATCTCTTCCAGAGTGCTTTCTAAGATAATCCTCAACTGAGCAACATTTAATGTGTTGATTATCAGCTATGTTGCAAGGTGCTGAGCTTAGGAATGCATACATGCATACATACACACATGGTCTATACATAAATTAAGATCTTTTAGAATAAAGGGGAGCCTAATCGTTATTTTAGAAACTTAATTGTTTGCAAATCGTTCACCATTTTGTGTAGTAATATTGAAATTACTACACAAAATTGTTGATTTTACATAAAGTCTTGCTGAAATATTATGGACATTCTTTCCCTTGATTAATTAGTTTCTATTTATTTTACTTTACATTTCTTCATCATAAATTATGGTTAATTAGAGTTGGTTGACTTTTTGCATGAATTGTCATATGTGTGCATGTTTGTGTGTATGAAATAAAAATTAGAAAACACTATTAAATTTGTGGTCAAGCCTTGGGGAATTGGTGGCAGAAAGTGTGTGTGTTCAGTGCTCATTTTCTGCTCCCAGACATCTTCCACTTCCTAGGCCATTGTTTTAAAACACATAATTAGTCATGGCCTGTGGACAGTGAGAAAATCTCACCAAATTGCATAAACAATATTTTTAGTAACCAAAATCTTTTGAAAATGTTAGAAATTCAGTTAATATCCACAGTGTTGAATCCATGGAAAATCATATCTACAATCAAAGCAACATGTTAAGAAGAGTGAATGTGTTTATTAATGATGTGAGGTGAGCAATGTATTTGATTCCTTCTGGAGTGCTTTCTAAGACAGTCCCCAACTGAGCAACATTTAATGTGTTGATTATCAGCTATGTTGCAAGGTGCTGGGCTTAGGAATAAATAAATAAGTAAGAAGTATTTCCTGCCTTTAAGGAGAGCAGTCCAGTAAGAAAGATAGATTTACAGACAAGTAACGATAATGTTTTTTGAAGTATTGTAGCTATGCACAAAATTATTGGAATCTGGTATTTACACTTAAAATTACAAAAAGGTTTTAGACTCCTTCAGAATGTGCAGAAGGGCACAATCACAAGCCAAAAGCAAAGTAAAAATCTAGAGGTGATTTGAGGATGTTTATACCACTCCTCCCTGTATTTTCACATCTGTTTATGTCCCGAATGTCAACATTTCCGAGTGCAACATCATCATGCACACCTGTAAGAGGAGAGTAAGATTGATGCTTCTACTTGTAAATGAAAAAGAAAACAAAAACAAGCAAATTCCTTCTAAGGTATGAGGAACATGAGTAAACAGAGAAATCGCCTCAGCAGAAAACAGAAAGCGAATTTGAAACTGTGGCCACCCACCCCGAGGGAGCGCAATACCCAGACCACTTGCCAGGGATGCTAGCGGAGGCCACGCCTGCTCTGGTGGCCTGGTTGGTGACGTTCTGCTGTGTGTTATTCCTGCATTGAGCTCATTCTATCACAGAGCCCCAGCTCTCAATGCCTGCAAAATGAGCCAGCAACAGGATTATTCTCATAGAAAATGGATCACTGATGGCTTAGTCATTAAAGCCAATTCAGATGAATCACGTCTTCTTCAAAGTGCAGAGTTATCCCTAATGTGTAACTAATAAATATTTGTAAAATAACTTATTACTGAAAATAAGGCTTTAATAATTTGTAGAGTTCAAAAGATTTTCAGTTTGAACAAATGGAATATCAGACCACAAAAATTCATAGGATGTAAGAAAGAAAATAGTAAGAAAGGCGGATTTCTCATAAATAATATTTTGTGATGGTTCTATGCTTATAATTTTGAAAATATGTAAGCAAACATCTTAAAGATCAATTTTACAAAAAGAACATGCCCTTTGAGATATATTAGAGAACAATCTCAAGGAGAAAAATATCCTATAGTGGAATATTATTACTATTCAAAAAACAAGGTATCATTAATATACAACCAGTATCCTATTAATATCTACGAATTGTGGGAAAACATGATTGGAAATGGAACCAAAAAATGCAATATGAGATTGGTGGGAAATGTATGTGTTACCACAGGATAAAATAGGTGAATGCAAATTATGTCATTATTTTGGGAGGTACACTTCTCCCCTTTACGACCAATGAGTGAATGAGGTCCACGGGCATTGTGTGAATCCTGGCCCGGTCCTGAGCTACTCAGCACTGAACGGCCTTCGAGGCCGCTGCAGTAGAGCCACTCTCATCAGGAACAGGCATATTCTCCCAGGGTCTTCTTCCTAATACCAAGCGAGTGGGAATCTTGTCAGCTTGTGGGTTTTCTGCCCTTTCCTGGCAGTTGGGAGATTTGTACTTACATAGCAGCCAGGAGCACGTTACTGTTTCTAAGGAAAGGAAATGGCACATCTCTTTGACATTGCAAGATCTAACCCACTGCTTTAATTAGCATTTTTACAGAAAAGAATCTGAAATGACAGCCAGTCTTTCCTACTTCCTTTCTGCATTTCAGTTTTGAAGCAGCGTTCAAAATCAGTTGTGGATCAAGTCAAGGTGAACTTTGAAACATTGCTTTAAATACCCCTGGATGATTTTGAGGATATTTGTAAGTTAGAATAATTCATTCTGTTTTAAAGCATAAAATTAAGTTTCACCAAATGCAACATATGAATTAAAAGAATCACACCCTTTTTTTCAAAAACATTGATGGCATCCAGTTCATAAACTACCAGCTCTGGGAATTCTAATAGCTCATCATTTCACGCTGTGAACCCCATTGGAACACATGGTCAAGACACAGGAGCCGCTAAATGCATGTATTTGCCATTGGGCTAAAGTCCTGGTCTTCAAAATGTGGCACACCCATTATTACCCTGCTCTTTGATAGAAGACACTGTCTTTGAATTTGAGAGACTCGATCCTTTATTTTCATCAGCCTGCCAAAACAGCAGTGACCTGAAATGGCAGAGGGATTCCTCAATCCTTGCAGGCAAAATATGAACAACCAGACTTCTCTCCCTTCCAAGTCCAATGAAATGTAAATGGAAGAAAGCAAACCACAGCCTCCTACATTTAGGCGAAGCTTTTATTTATCTCATTACCAAGATCCTTTTAATTTGCAAAGAGTTTCTTACGGCAAACAAATACCTCTTACCCCCCACTTCTGAGAACGCAGGAACAGATGAAAGGAAAGTGTAATGGTTTTGATCTCATTAGGACGTCGGCATTAGTGGGGCAGCAATTATAAAAGTAATTGACTCTGCTCCAGCCCGAGTCGGGAGGGGGTCATTCTGAAGACCCATCATGCTCTGGGGTTGGGCTGCCATCATTCATCTTCTGCTGTGTGCCCATGTGTTAGGTTTCCAGCCCTCAAAGGCATTTCGTCTTTCTCTGGGATTCAAAGTACAGCATAAGAAATATCTTGGAGTGTTGCCTCCTGCTGCCTGGGATTGACTGTTCAGACACAGCTCCGTCAGGGAAACCAAGTATGTTGCTCCCACCCTGACAGGTGTTTTTCTACCTGATTATCTGTATAGGGCAAGGGAATTTCTTCTCTGTGGTGATCTGTCATTAATTAATGATCCCAGCATGCCCAGTAAAGTTTTTAATATGCAATATGGATTAATTCATAAGACATAGTCTGACTCAGGTTTGTTTATACAAAAATGTGCTCTGTCTACTATGAATTTATATGACCCATGTTTTTCAGCAACCTTTAATTTTAGAATAGTTTTACATTCATAGAAAATGTTTCAGATACTCCAGAGAGTTCCTATGCACTCCATATCCAGTCTGTGTGATTGATAATGTACCAGTAGGGTATATGTGCCACAAGGAAACCAATATGGATGTGTTAATCTTTACTAAAGTTCATACTGCATTCAGGGTTCCTCATTTTTGTCCCCCATATTGCCTTTCTGTCTCGGGATCCCATGAAGGACACTGTGTGACATTGAACTGTCGTGTCTCTGAGGCTGTTCTTGGCCGTGTCAGATTCTCAGACTTCCCTTGCTTTCGATGACGTTGACAGTTTTGAGGGAGACTGGTCAGGTGCTTGGTGGATTGTCACTCAAAAGGAGCTTTTCTGACGTCTTTCTCATCATTAGATGGGGGCTAAAGACATTTGGGAGGAAGCTCACAGAGGCAAAGTGCTGTTCTCATCACGTCACATCAAGGGCACACCAAGGCAACTTAGTGGCATTGGTGTTGATCCTAATCTGGGCCTCGGGTTGTGTGTGTCACGTTTCTCCACTTAAAGTTGTTCTTCTTGCTTCCTTGTCTCCTTGTCCACCTTTTGCTCTTTAAAACAAAGTCAACGTGAGCATCCTACACTTCAGGAATGGAGAGCTGCCCGTCCTCCACCTCCTGGAGAGTAGACCATCTTTGGGAACTTCGTAGAATTCTTTTGTATGGGAGATCTATTTTTTAGTCAATAAATAGAGACCTATAAATTGATCTTGTTTGTTTATATGGTCAATCATTTATCTGTATCAGTGGAGACTCATGAATATTGATGTTACACTTTGGGTTATATTCCAATACTATTTCATTTATTTTCTTGTTCAATTTTTTCCAGATTTGACCACTGAGAGCTTTTATGACTGGGGCCTGTGTCCCTTTGATATAATCTCACTGTAGTTTTGTGTTTGGGGATTTTTTCGTTTTGTTTTTCTGGGGCGTTGGCACTACCAGGTGCTCCAGGCTCATGTGGTTTATTCCCTGCTCCAGTCCTAGGGTCAGATACTTCTCTAAGAATCTCTGGTTTCTTTTATTAAAGAACAATATTCAAATCCATGATCATGGCTGAGGGTGGTAGCTCGAGCCTGTAATCCCAGCATTGTGGGAGGCCAAGGCAAGCTAGGAGTTTGAGACCAAGCTGGACAACATGGCAAAACCCTGTCTCTACTAAAAATAAAACAAAAATTAGTCTGGTGTCACGGTACGTGCCTGTGGTCCCAGCTACTTGGGAGACAGAGGTTCCAGTGAGCCAAGATTGCCCCACTGCGCTCCAGACTAAGCACCAGAGTGAGACCCTGTCTTGAAAACAGAAAAAAATAAAGAGAGAAATGTGTTTTAAAAAATCATGATCAGGGTTCCTGGTGTGCTCCTTGTTACTGTAGCATTCTCAGCCCGCAGAGCAAGAAAATATATGTGTGTTCTAATCCATGTACCTCCAAATACCTCCAAATATTTTATACGTATCTATTTGTATCTATATTAAAGAAAATATGAGCCTCCTGCTGTCCCAGTCCATTGCCCTGTGAACCACGCAGGTGTCATGCATTTGTCTGTGAGCTCCCACTCTTCACTTGGAAACCTGCTCCCATCACCCACCATCCATTCATTAATTACGTCCCTCTCACGCACACGCATTGTGGCTTCAGTGATGCTGGTGGCACCACTGTGGGAAGCCACTTTATCATCCAGAGTACAGTACTTATGTGTGGTTCCCTTTGCCTTCAGTCTTCAGAATCCACTCATTTTCAATGCTTTTAGCTCAGCACCTCCGTCCCCTTGCAGCGAGTTTGTTTGCAATATACATTTGCAGAAGGTTTTGTCCCCATCCACCTTCCATCCAGGGATTTCTCAACCTCACACATTATTTGCTTTTAATGTTTACTCAGTAAGGTTCATTCTTTGCACCATAAGTTTCTCCACGCTTTGACAGGTGCATAGCATCCCAAATCCATGGTCACAGTAATGTGCAGAAGAGTATCTCAGCCTACAATTCTAAAACTCTATTTTCTCTGCCATATTAACAATTGTTGTAAATTAATTTTTTTTGGAGAGGGAGGTCCCGCTTAGCCAAAGGGTGTGTCTTTAAAATCTCTAACTTTCACTGTGATTCAGAAAGTTTGAGTTGATGAAATGCTTTCATTTTAGTCTGATATTTTTGCTAAAGGGAACCAAATAAATGCAATGAATCCTCAGAATCAACTCAAAGGCCCAAAAGAGCCAAAGGACAAAGAACTGGTCTCCTACAGCATCTCAGAACAAGCTCTGAGTGGCTCCTTCCAGAGAAAGAGCACTTGTGATGCGAAGGGAGTCCCTGCCGTCAGAGAGCAGCAGGAAGTTTCATATAAAAGCGGCCTTCAGAGCTCTGGCCATCCGGCTGCACGGACACCACAGGGTGTAGACAGCATCAGTGCACCTAGAACCCAGGGAGCTGCGACACGACATTTACTCTTCATCATTTTGGTTTGTTTGTAATTACAATTAGTGTCAGGAGATCTCCCTTTATTTAACGCCCTTTGTTTTCTATATGTTAAAAATATAACATAAGATACACAAAATTACTGGGATTTTAGAGTGCATTCTAATCTCATTTTTTGTAGTTTTTTTTTTTTTTCTTCAGACAGGGTCGCACTCTGTCACCCAGGCTACAGTGCAGTGGCACGATCATGGCTCACTTCAACCTCCTGGGCTTAAGGCATCCTCCTGCCTTAGCTTCCCAGGTAGCTAGGACTACGGGTGTGTGCCAACACCCACAGCTATTTTTTCTTGTTATTATTTTTGTGTAGAGATGGTGTCTTACTTTGTTGCCCACACTAGTCTGGAACTCCCGGTCTCAAGCAATTTTCCTGCCTCGGCCTTCCAAAGTGTTGAGATTACAGACATGATCCACTACGCTGGGCTCCCGTTATAATGTCTGAGCAAAATTTTCCTTTATAGCAAGTGAACAGACCTCCGCCTACATATGTAACTGTGGGATATTTAAAAATGTGTTATATTATGTGATGGGGGAGGCCAAGTGATAAAATCAGGCCCACGTGGAGAAAACCCCACAGGAGCATTTACAGGCAGAGCCTTCCATAAATGGCTCCAATGACTGGGATACCCAGTGTCTGTACACGAAGCCACTTGAGAAGGAAAAAGTGGGGTGGAAACCTTGCTTCTCTAAGCATGAGAGTAGCAAAGACAGCCTCCGAGCCTTTCACTGACAAACTGAATTCCAGGTGTAGACATAGGCAGATCACCCACTTTTAAAAAAGAGCTCCTGAGAGCATTTTTCCGTGACTGTGGCTGGAATCTGCCCCTTGGAATCTCCGTGTCTGGGATGGGCATCACACGAAAAGCGGCCTTCAGAGCTCTGGCCATCTGGCTGCACGGACACCAGAGTGTAAACAGCATCCATGCACCTTTGTCTTGGGCTCTGAGGCTGACAGGCAGAGTGTAGACAGAATCAATGTGCCTTTCTCGTGGGATCTGAGGCTGTGCTGATAGCTGGATCTAAAAAAGTTCTGCTCAGGTTGTCGGATGCCTGTGTCTAAAAGGTGGCTTTTACGTTATTTAAATCAGTGTAGATGTCCTGCAGCCAGAGACTTCAGGATTTCTAGTCTGCCATGCAGAGGGATAGCCAGAATCCATTTATTTTTTCTATCAAAGGCATCTTATTTTTGTACACAACAGTTGTATTTGTTTACGTTTTTCTTAATCCAGTCATTTACTTTCATACAGCCTTGCTTTTTTTCCGCAATGATTTTAGTTCCTCTTCATGTTCTTTTTTGTTTTAAATGCCTTTTCTAATATATTCTGATAATTCAGTTATCTGAATGACAGGGCTGCCCTTGTTTCTGCTGATCTTGATTTGTTTATTTTATCCTGGTGGCTGGCTCCCTGGAGTCAGAAGCCTAAGCGGCCTGGAGAAAATCCATCGTGCTGGGGAGAATATGAATTGACTTCCACGGTGCCAGCCCAGGGGCATCATAGACCCAGAATCAACCTCATGTCTCCACTTGAGTTTTTCTGAACCAAAAACATCAGTAAAAATTTTAATTTGAAACCCACAAGACACTTTTTGGGGGCCTTTTGTTTGTTTATAAGTTGTTGAGAAAAAACATTCTTACACACAGAACCCAGAGACGTTTCTGTTCTGTCCAGGCAGAATAGGCCCACCTGCCCTTCCCTGCGGAGGTTAATTGTGACCGTGGCTGTGTTTTGGGCCTCACTTTAATTCCACACTTACACCATCTCAGTGTCTTTTCCTGTGTGCTCTTTCTGGAGATTGAAAGCCAGAACTCTAAGACACCAAGAGCAGCCTATGTCCGGAGGCGCTGAAGTGCCGGGAAAATTGTGTTCTGTCTTTGCCTCCTGTTAGATTCTTGCCCGTGGGGACTTCCCTGTTCAGTCCAAGCTGAGGTTTGACGGACTTTAAAAAATCTTTTACCTGACACTTCAAGTGTTTCATAATAGGAACACTTCCAGAGTGTTTTTTTTTTTTCAGCTGCACTGTTTTTGAACACCATTGATTTTATTTTCTAAAGAACACCTTAGATTATTGCCCATAAATTCTTTGATAGATAAGAAAGGAGACACGAAAGTTCAGGGGGCTGCTCCAGGTTCTGCATAGATTAGTTTTCAACTCCAAACTCCTTCTCAAGGCTCTCAGCCTCTGCTGCCAGTTTCCTTTCCACCACCTCACAGTAGATATGTGCTCAACACGCCAATCCCAGGTGGGCACAGAAGCGGCGGCCCTCGGCTGCTCTAGGGGGCCCCAAAGGCTGAGGGGTGCACCTTGACCATAGCTTTTTGCATCAAAATGACAGGATCAAATTCACACATAACAATATTAGCCTTAAATGTAAATGGGCTAAATGCCCCCATCAAAAGACACAGATTGGCAAATTGTATAGTCAAGACCCATCAGTGTGCTATATTCAGGAGACCCATCTCACATGCAAAGACACACATAGGCTCAAAATAAAAGGATGGAGGAAGATTTACCAAGCAAATGGAGAGCAAAAAAAAAAAAAAGCAGGGGTTGTAATTCTAGTCTCTAATAAAACAGACCATAAACCCAATTTTTTAAAGCAATTATTATAGCCCTTGACAAATACAGGATCTGTTGGCCAAGGAACTTCATTTCTAAAACTCACACCTTCATTTCACACCTTCATTTCTAAAACTCACACTCAAACTCAACCAGAATAACCTTGAAGGCACTAGGTTGTGTATTGGAATGCCAAAATGAAGAAATCAACTTGGCAGAAACAAGAGAGACACATTTGTGGCCAGGGGTGCTAGAATAAAGCTAGCTAGCTCTGACTTCCAGGTTCCTTGAGGCCAAAAAGGGATATCTAAAGGTCTCCCTTATAACTCCATGATCAAAATTGTCCTTGAAAATCAAGGCAGCAGCACCAAGACTTCAACCTAGTTCCTTTTTAACACCTAAAATGCAATTATTCCCTATTGTGATTTTTTCAAGCAGGTGACAAGATATCTGGATACTCAAAATGTTCACAACCCCCAAACTGGTTGTCCTGCTACTTTTTTTCCAAATAATATATAGCTGACATAAATTTCATGTTGAAAATTTCATTTAACAGCATTTCCACGTATTTTACTAATTTGTGTTGACTTAGAAGAACACGTTACAGTTGTAATCCTTGGTGACCTTGGTATACCAGTTTCATCACTAAATTAAATTATTTGTGATAATTTTTAAAACATTTCAGAAGCAATGCTCTAAGATACAGTTTAATCTTGGTTGCATTTTACTCTTTTTTTGTTTTTTTGTGTGTTTTTTTTGAGACACAGTCTCGCCCTGTTGCCCAAGCTGGAGTGCAGTGGCGTGATCTCAGCTGACTGCAACCTCTGCCTTGTGGGTTTAAGCGATATTCCTGTCTCGGCCTCCTGAGTAGCTGGGATTACAGGTACACACCACCACACCTGGCTAATTTTTAGTAGAGATGAGGTTTCACCATGTTGGCCAGGCTGGTCTGGAACTCCTGACCTCAAATGATCCACCTGCCTTGGCCTCCCAAAGTGCTGGGATTACAGGCGTGAGCCACTGCACCTGGCTGCATTTTACTTTTGGTTTTTTTGCAAAAAGTGGTGAAACTTCCAGATTTTTAATCTAAACAGTTGGCCTATAAATGTAGAGCCATTTATGCATCCTTGAACAGCCTGAAAAGATAGTGTTTTATTTTTTTTTTTCCTTTTCATCGGTTCAGCTGTTCACATCTCTGTGTTTACTATTAACGTTTCTGTTTTAAAAGCCAGCTCTGGAGGATTTTCGTGACTAATTTAGATCTGTCAGTGGAGCCCACATGGAATAGTTGTGCAATGCTTGCAGAGCTGCTACCCGCAGCTGCCTTTGCAACAATGTACCAATGGAAACTGCTTAAAACAATAGCCTGAAGCAATTACATGCCAATAACCACTCAGAGACCACCACACCTGCTTTCCATCCATCCTTATTAACAAGCCTAATTCAAAATCACAATTGCTGGGAAGCAAACTAACCATTACCAGCTGGTACATGCAGATGTCTAAACAAATGTCATTGAGGTGGGAAACCTGGATTTCCTATAACCTGCAAACATGTGTGTTGAAAGTTCAGAACTTTCTTCCATCCACCATGTTGGAGCCACAGTGATTTTATGTTCAATGTGGGAGAGTCTACCTTCTTCTGGAGAGAAAGAACATTTATAAAGCAAATCGATCTGTGAAAATCAAGGCTTTCTCTATTTCAGGAACCTTTTTGTATTCCTGATCCAGTCTCTAGAGATAAACAATTTTTAGCATCTCGTCTTTGCTAGGGGCTCGGGAATAGACCAATTTAGTATGTAAGAACAGCGTTAATGACACCCATGACCTTTCCAGCTGTGAGGAATGGCGCTCATTATCTGTGGAAATAATGGCATATGGGAGTATTAAGGTTGTGTTAAAAATACACACAAACATATCTATCATTCACGTTTCAATATTTTCTCAACTGAGAACAGCCTTCAAAGAGAGACAGAAAGGCATGGCATCAAATAGTCCTCTTCTGCAGCTCACAACTGGGTTTTTGCCAGGGCAAAGCCCTTGTGCGTTTCCTGAGGTCAGGTGCTTGGCTCAACAGAAGGTGTGCTGAAAAACGTTACAGGCTCTGTTCCCGGGAGACGTGGAAGGCGAGAACCATGGAGAGGAAAGAGCAGAGGTCGAATGAGAGTGAATGGGTCAACCGCAGACCTTCCACTCTTTACAAATTGGAAATCTTTTTAAAAATACTTTTAATATACACTTTTTTATGAGAGGAGTAATTTTGTTCTTATTCCACACATTTTCAGAAATGAAGGATCAGCGACATTGGGAACTACAGTTACCATGTGTGGGTGCACCTGCCATGGCAGTTTTTATTCGGTGTAGAACAAGACACAAAATTTTGCCCCCAAAGCCTTTAAACTCTCAGAATGACGATACTAGATCATAGTGACTCTATAGAGAGCCTACTAAAATTAATTATTATCATTATTTTTTTTTTTGAGACAGTGTTTCGCTTTTGTTCCCCAGTTGGAGGGCAAAGGCACGATCTTGGTTCATCGCAAGCTCCGCCTCCTGGGTTCCAGAAATTCTCCTGCCTCAGCCTCCTGAGTAGCTGGGATTACAGGCCTGTGCCACCATGCCCAGCTCATTTTGTATTTTTAGTAGAAATCGGGTTTCACCATGTTGGTCAGGCTGGTCTCGAACTCCCTACCTCAGGTGATCCACCCGCCTCGGCCTCCCAAAGTGTTGGGATTACAAGCGTGAGCCACTGTGCCCATGCTCTTCTCATGATAGTGAATAAATCTCATGAGATATGATGGTTTTATGAAGAGGAGTTCCCCTGCACACGCTCTCTCTTGCCTGCTTCCATATAAGACGTTCCTTGCTCTTCTACCATGATTGTGAGGCCTCCCCTGTCCTGTGGAACTGTGTAAATTCAATATACATTTAATTCTTTAAATGTGTATTTTACAAGAAAAGTGAAAATAAAAAAAAAAAACAGTATTTAGAAGTGAAGAAAGTATTGACCAAAATGCTCATTGGAAAATAAAAAACAGAAACGTTCACAATGCAAGGACTAAGAGAAGCTGAGAATATTGGTTTTCTTCCTCATGGCTTACGTTTAAAGAACTGCCTCTTCTGGGAAGCCTTCCCTGGTTACCTCATTTAAGAGCAAACTTCTCCCTCCCTACCATCATTATTTCTCTTGCTCTGCTTAATTGAACTCTCATCCTCTTCACTTTTGGAAGCCAGATGGGTATTTCTTCTGTTTATAGCTGGTTGGTGATGAGTCTTTCCCACTAGAAGATAAACGAGATGATCCAAAAAAAATTCCCTTTCTACCACTACATCCCTAGAGGCTAAAGGAAAACCTGAAAACAGTCATTCAGCAAAATTAGGAATAAATACTTGCACAACTCAAAATGCTGCTACAGACTCATCGTTGTCAATCCATGGATCTTGTTTTGTGCATATAAACAAACAAAAGAAAGGACAGAATCTTTTTTTCTGCTAAAATACATTTTTCGCTTTTTAAATGCTGCAGACCCCATGTCAATTAGTTTTCGTGCATGTCATTGATCAAGGGTTAAATTGAAACTGTGGCTTCTCCAGGGTTTTCTGCTATTTTTTAGAGAAAAGCAATTTCAACATTCTGATGAGGGCTTTGCCATGTGAATTTGCAAAGCTTTTAGCAACATTGATTACTGCTTTTTGCTTAAATCTGGACATGCAATTATTATCATTTAAACCATTTCAACAGAGAGCATTATCACATTGTCAAATTCATTATTTTTATAAATTATGAGTAATTGGTAATTAGTATACCACAACAAAATTATTAACATATAATTTTTCAGACTTCTCAAATACTGCTAAATTTTACTGTAGCTAAACAGAAAATTGTTCAGTTCCATACATTTCACAGTAATACCATTTGACTTAGATCATTAGAACTCTTTAAAACTGAGATCAGTAAGGACATCAGTAACAAATGGTGAAAAGTAGTACAAACGTTAAGCTGATTTTGACATTATTATTTGATATGGTTTGACTGTGTCCCTACGCAAATCTCATTTTAAATTGTAGCTGCCACAATTCACACATGCAGTGGGAGGGACCTGGTGGGAGGTAATTGGATCATGGGGGTGGGTGTTTCCTGTGCTGTTCTTGTGGTAGTAAGTCTCATGGGACCTGATGGTTTTATGAAGGGGAGTTTCGCTGCACACACTCTCTCTTGCCTGCTGCTATGTAAGATGTCCCTCTTCCACCATGATTGTGAGACCTCCCCGTCCTGTGGAACTGTGAGTCAATTAAACCTCTTTCCTTTATAAATTACCCAGTCTACAGTACGTCTTTATTAGCAGTGTGAGAACAGACTAGTATCATTAAATCCCTTAAAGTGATTCACCTATTTTTTATAGTAATAAAAATGATGATGATGATAACAATAAAATAACTAACACCACGTGTGTCAGGGGCTCTTCTGAGCGCTACCTGTTGCTGTGTGTTTTTTGACACAACAGTTTACTGTATGAGTGTGTTTAGGTGTGCTTGGGTGTGTGCAATTGGTTCGCAATTATTGACGAAGATCAAATCCGTGAGTCATTTGTTTTAGGGTACCCGGCTTAATAAGGCCTTCCAAGACACGGTGTTACAGAATATTCTTTAGTATTTTCTTCTACAGTGTTTATGGTATTCAGTAACGATCCCGAAATTTACTTTGAACAATGTATGTAGTGAGGTCTCTCATTCTTGCCTAAATGGAGACCGACGGTCTTTTCTGAATAACCCATCTTATCCCCAGCTGATTAGAAACATCATCTTATTAAGTAGCATTTCCATTTTACATACCAAGGTTATATAACTAGTCTCCTCTGCAAATACGACCAAAAAATAGAAATAAGAAAGATGATGATGGTGAGGACAAAAGGGAGGAAGGCAAGAAAGAGAGGGGAGAAAGGGAGTGGAAAAGAGAAGGTGAAGGACACAAATTTGATGACAGTTTATTCTCAGCCAGAGTGTTTTCCAAGGGAAACAGAATTTCAAATAGTTAGGAGTCTTCCTCCATTCTAATTGAGATCAGCAATTGAATTAATATGATTTTTCTCTGATTAGATACATGACACATGGCTGTGATAGGGCAGATCTTAGATTTATAGTCAGAATATCCCAGTTCAAATTTTGGCCTTACTCATTTGTGGAGTTTTAGTGAGAATCAAATGATGTACAGCATGAGGCCATTTCTATATGTGAATTAGCAGAAATTTTATATTTTAGTTTTAAAGGTGATCAACTATATTGATATCATTGCCCTTTACAAAGTAGTTAAGGACTCATATGTTTTTAAAATAATTGTTGAACAGTATTAATAGGTCAAACGTATCGATTTTAAATTCTGTATGACTGGGCCCTCATGACTCTTGATAAGGCACTAAGACTGCTCCATCGGGGGATATAATGTTAATTTGAAACAAAATTAAACCAAACTCTGCACAAAAGAGAGAAGGTATCACATTAGACTACCTTTCTGGCGCAGTTGAGCAGGTACTTAAAAGCTTCAGGATTTGTGAGGGATTAACAACTAAGAGCTATCGTCACTCAGTAATGAACAATAAATGTTAAAAACAGAAACCTTAATCCAAAATGTGGGTTCAAATTTACATTTAAATTCATTCTATAATATAAAATAATCCTATCCTATAACTGACATATATTACGCCATCTAAATTATTTATATTTTGCTCACAAACCGTCCATATTCATAAATAGCATGTTTGGATTGATTTATTTTTGTCTTTGTACAGTCTGTTCCTCAAGCTCCCAGGCTTTTAATTAATCTGGATTTGGGGTATAAATTCTTTGTGCCTTGATTAATACCAAACAGGCTTTATTTAATTAAAGAGACAGACTGGTGAAAGACATTTTAATCAAAAATTTCATATGCATACAGTACATCTGTATTTAATACTCAGAAAGGGGAAAAAATCCTGATTGATTGTATTTATTTTTTAAATGTTTGAATAAAGCAATAGTTCTATTTCCTGTGATGAAACCCTTTATGTTCCTCCTTCATCTTACAGCCGTCACCGCATGGAACATAAAGAATCGGCCGAGAGCAGTGCAGGCATCCACGACATTCCTCATTCAGAGCCTCTGCACATCCCAAATAAATAAACACATCAAAACGGAGGAGGATTTTCTTATATTTTCTTAGTTCTGGTTGCCCTGTTTAGGCCTCTGGAGGGTGTTATTTTTCAAAAAATGTCAGTGAGGAAGTGGAACTCAATCCTAAAATTTAAGGGACTCATTGTGGTTTTGAATGTGTGATTTATGCTGTTGAAATGGGCTACCTGTTAAAATCAGTATTTCATTCATAGACATCTTGATGAAAAGGTTTTCTGTAATTGCACAGAAATCCAATTGTTGTTTTAGAACATGATTTAAATAATATTTCCTTCATCAAGGTACTGGGCAAAGACACAAGGCTCATTGGGTATGAGTCTGGAGGGCTGGTTGTCTGAGGGTCGTACTGGGACCAGCAGCTTAGAACTTGTTAGAAATGCAGATACTTGAGCTCTATTCCAGACCTGCACAATCGGAAACTCCAGGGAGGAGACCCAGCACACTGTGTTTTAACAAACCTTCTGGATGATTCTAATGCAGACCAGCACAAAGGCTTAACAACAACAACAGAAAAAGCCCTAATAGGTGTTTTCTTGAAATGCATCTCCAGCCATAACCGATGGGTGCAAACAAGGCACGTGTTCAAGAAACAGAAGATGAGAACCATTTATTTCATTCGTTTCACAAGGACTGAGCTGTTTCTGAGGACAGGTGGCAGAGTGGGGTGCTGCAGGGGTGAAAGCACGACGCACAGGGGATGGTCCTCAGCCCCAGTTTCCCAGGCAGATGCCACCCACCTCCAGTTTGGTTCTGAAGACCAGATGCAGCACCTGCAGTGTACCCCGTCTGTTCATCCCAGGATTCATGGGACCCCCGTAATTCTGGAATGTGTCCTCGGAAGAACAAACTGTTGTGCACGCACACATGTGACCCGTGGGGCTGGGCAGGGCACAGAGGGAAGAGCACCCGTGGATCTCACAGCACCATCGAAGTCTGTTGCTGTGGGATCTGCTGGCGAGTGCAGCAGAGTCGTGGGAGACAGGGTTTGTAAGTCATCAGAAGGGTCTCCCTGTCCACGGCTTGGAAACTTCGTATTCCTATACTTAATAACAGTGAGTTCAATAACAGCAGGAGCATGTGTTCAAAGCAATGTAGCGGAAGAAAGGTACTGGCTTTTTTTTTAAGTAGACCCCGTTAGAGGATACTTAGATTTTGGAATCACAGCATTTCCCAATGTGGCTGCATCACTTGGTGTTTCTCCAATGTTCATGGAAGGAATTGCAAAACAGAAAAGAACCCTAGTTTCTTTTAAAGAGACTTTGAATACATCAACTCAGAGCAGCTATGGAAACTGTAAGATATCAAAGCAGTGCTACAGTGCTTGGTAAACCTAGACCTAAGGTTGAAATTATAACACTGATCTTAAAAAATACATTGTTTGTAATTTGCATAGGAATATAGGTTAGTGTTTTAAAGCATGAGATTCTTGTCATATACTCAGTTTTTTTTTTTTTTTTTTTTTAATACTGTTTCAGGCAAATATCCTCAAGTAAGTGGTTGTATCAGTCACTCGTCTGTTTCTCAGCATATTGGGTTGAGTGTGAGACTGACCTTCACAGAGTGTGGATCCTGGAAGAAGACACTTCAGGTATGCCACTCTTGCTGAATACATGAAACGTGTTACCTGAAACAACCTTTCGGAGCATTGCGTTTTAGTGGAAAAGTTTCTTGCTAGGAGTAGTGGCTCACATCTGTAATCCCAGCACTCTGGGAGGCCAAGATGGGAGGATCACTTGAGCCCTGGAGGTGAAGGCTGCAGTGAGCTATGATTGCACCACTGAACTCCAGCCCTAGATGATGGAGCAAGACTCTGTCTCAGATAAAATCCAAAAAAACAAAGTTTTTAAAAGGCACACTCATTAAGTTAAGAGAGTAAAGGCATGGTTTGGGAAAATAAAATGCCTTTCAGCCAGCTACTCTTCAAGCTTCTTCTCCTATAAGTCTTTTCTGATCGGTTCATTGGGTGTGTGTGCTTATATTTTGGTTAACACATCTTCTTTTATTTAATTTTGCATGATATTTTAATACTTATCTCTCTGGTACAATTAATTCATCCATCCAAAAGACGCAATTATTTCCAAAATCAAAATTACGAGGAAATGTCACCATTCAAAGGAAAACAGACCTCTAGCTGTATCTGTCCACAGTTCAAATATGGATGAAGCACTGGAAAGGATGAAACAGTTACGTGAAATTGTAAAAACGAAGGCATTTGTGTAAAGTTTCTCTTTCTTTGTGAACTCTATGTATTCAAAGATTATAGGTGTTTGATCCCGAGAAACATCAATATGATGTCAAAAGGAAACACATTTTTGCCATTTATGTAGATTTTACATGTGAAATAACAGGATACAAAACATTCAAGGAATAACAGGACCCAAAAATGTGAAATAACAGGACACAAAACATTAATGAAATTTCGTTTTCTGTGCAAAAGTTGAAAGAAAACACATCTGTATATTTTAAGTTTCCAGAGATGTTTCATGCTCCGTGTGTGTCCTCATTGGTCACCTCCTGGCCGAGGACACTGACCTTCCAGGCCCTCATTCTGACCTTACGAGGCAGTATCCCTCCACATGAGGAAAGGCGGTTTCTGGGAGCTAGAGCCTGGAACGCTCCTGTCCAAAGGGCAGACAGCATGTTTTTAACGTCATGTGGATCGATTCTGTCTGACCTAGCCGCAAGATGCATCATTCTCACAATCATTTCCGTAGGACCTGGGCTCAGCACCGCTACCCTGGACTCAGCAGCACTCACACCAACAACGAGGGTCTGAAGAGCCTGCAGCCAGAGTCAAAAGCCAGACACAAATGCCTGGCCCCGAGCTCGAGTGTGGATCAATGGGCTTGTGGGGAGCCCCGGGAGAGGGTCTGTGCAGTTTTCGCTGTGAAAACGCTGCTAGTGCACACATAATCCTGAAAGGAATGGGAAGGAGAGGAGATTGTACAGCTAGAGGCAAGAGCTGTGCTGTTTCAGAGATCCCCCAGCGGACATCCGGGCGTGCATGGCTCCGGCCCAAACAAAGAGGCTTAACTTGCTGTTTAACCGAAAGGATTGAGTCTGCTGTTAGCTCAAGCAGTGACCAGGGATAGAACAGCCCAGAAACTGTTGTCCAAACAGCTTACAGGCACTGCCGGCCACACGTGTCTTCCTCCACAAAACCGATTTGGGGAGAGTGGCCTCCAGGAGACAGCAGCAGGTGCTTCCAGCTCGTGTGGAGTTTTCTCAAAACCCACGTGGATACATGACCAGCACCTCCGAGGCCTAGGATGTCTCATTCCCATCACCGTGCAGGCTGAACTTTAGGCGTCCATGGGAAAACAGCTTTTAAAGTCTTCCCTGCTGTATTCACCCATAAACACCCTCAACCTTTGCCTTCCATTCTTTTTACGTTTTGTAAGAACAGTAGATTTTTCCGGAATTTTAAAAACTTTTGAATTTTATTTTACTTCTTATTTTATAATGCGTACATTTTTATGGGTTGCAGCTTAACGTCTTGACACATGTGTAAGTTGTATAACGATCAACAGCCTATCGCCTTAAATGCTTATCATTTCTTTGTGACGAGAACATTCAAAAACCTCTTTTCCAGTTATTCTGAAATATAAAATACGCTACTGTTAACCGGTCACCCTGCTGTGCAGTAGAACACCAGGACTTGCTCCCCCTCCTCCCTTCTCATGGTCACTTTGTCCCCTTTGGCCATTTCCTTCCTGTTCTGTCTCTCTCCAACCCTCCTCATGACTGTAACCATTATTCTACTTTCTACTTGCATGAGATCAGATTTTCAGATTCCACATGCAAGGAAGAGCGTGCAGTATTGGCCTTTCTGTGTCTGGCTTATTTCACGTAATGTTCTCTAGTGTCACCCCAGAAACTATTGCTGCAAACAACAGGATTTCATTTTTTTTGTAGTGGAATAATATTCCATGGTGTATACGTAGCACGTGTTCTCTATCCGTTCATCCACTGATAGACCCTGACGTCGATCCCACACCTTGGCTGTTGTCAATAGTACTGCAATAAACAAGGGAGTGCCAAGGCTCTTTGACACACAGATTTTTTTTTTCCTTTGGGTACATACATAGTAGTTAGATTGCTGGATCCAACGACAATTCTATCTTTTATTTTGGGGAACCTCCATACTCTTTTCCATGATGCCTGCAATAATTCACATGCCACCGGCAGTGTGTAAGGGTTCCCTTTTTTCCACATCCTCACCAACATTTGTTGTCTTTTTTGTTTTTGAGACGGAGTCTCCCTCTGTCACCCAGGCTGTAGTGCAGTGGCATAAGCTCTGCTCACTGCAACCTCCGCCCCCTGGGTTCAAGCAATTCTTCTGCCTCAGGCACCCCAGTAGCTGGGATTACAGGCACGTGCCACCACACCTGGCTAATTTTTAAAATATTTTTGGTAGAGACGGAGTTTCACCATGTTGGCCAGTCTGGTCTCGGACTCCTGACCTCAAGTGATCTGCCCACTTCGGCCTCCCAAAGTGCTGGGATTGCAGGTGTGAGCCACTGCGCCTGGCCTGATTTCTTGACAGTAGCTCTTTTGACTAGAGTGAGATGATACCTCATGGTGGTGTGGGTTTGCATTTCCCTCATGGTGAATGACATTGAGCATGTATCTGATGGTCGTGTGTATGTTTTGTCTTCTTTTGAGAAATGTCAGTGCAGGTTTTTTGTCTACTTATTAATTTAATCAGATTATTTTGCTGTTGTTGAGTTGTTTGAGCTATTGATATCTTTTAATATATTAACCCATTTTCAGATACAAAGTTTGCAAACCTTCTCTGTAGCTTTTCTCTTCGCTCTGTTTATTGCCTCCACAAAAAAATTATTAAAATCAATAAACCAATTCAGTAAAGTTGTGGAATATAAATCAGCATACAAAAATGAGTGGCATTTCTATATGTCAATAGAAAATCATCTGAAAAAGAAATCAAGAAAGCAATGTCTTTTATGATAGCTACAGAAAATAATGAGGCAACATTGGGAGATCCTGTGTTTTCAGGAAAAAAAAAAGAGAGAGAGAAAATCAGAACCTTGGCAACAAGTTTTGGTGTAAAAGCAGAGAAATAAGGCTACAGCTAAAGAAACACACGGGATCTGGAGAGACATTTGTTCCCTAGGGTGTGTGTACCTGTGCGTCCTGTGTGTGCGTGTATGCTGGAAGAATTGCAGGCTGTGTACTGATGGCAATTGTCCAATGGAGAGAGAAAAGTAATGAGAGGAGGCACATATCCTTGCCCTAGCAGTATCTGAGATGATCTAGAGCATGGTTAGGTGGGGTTGGTCCTAGACAAGAACACATGTGTTCAGTTTCAGCACAGATGGAAATCTCAGTACACAGATGCAGCTGGTGCTTGGGGAAGTTCACAGAATTATTTTCTACTGCTTCTAATTTCTAAAGGAACATTTTGGAGATTATTAGCCAAAACTGAGGAAGGAGGAAAACACGTTGAAAGTTCAGAAAAGATGGAGAAAGCATGACACTGGACTCCACTTACAGCTGGCAATCCTGGGTAGAGGGGACCCTCTATACTGTGTGGATTTTCTTCCAGCCATGAGCAAATACAAGCACCGAGGATGTGGAAAGTTAGATTTAAATTAGGGCTGGGGTTTGTTCAGGTGCTCCAAACAGTGCTAGAGCTGAGGTGCAAATGGTTAAAGTGTAAATGGCTGAATCTGATGGTGAGTGTTGGGATCTCAGCCGGGTGAGGGGCCTGAAAAGCATGGTGCAGCACAGAGGTCTGGGCCAGGCAGAGATCCCGAGCAGCGTGAAATCCTGAGATGTACACAAGGGGATGCAGGTGGTGGCCGACCTCTATTCCTTCACTTCACCAGTAGACACTCGTGGGTGACCTCCAGAGAGTGCTGATGTCAGAGCAGAGGAAAGGAATACACAGAAGGGCAGATGGCGACTTGGGAACACGGACGCCTGGAATAAAACGCATGCATTTCTACTTAGACCTGTACACTAGAGGCATACCTTTAAAAAGCAAACACCTCTGCATGTCAAAATGGTAGATGGCATCTCTCGGTGGGCCCTGGTACAAATGCTACATCTCCAATGCCCTGGCAGAAAACATAAATGTCACCAAAAAGCATAAGACCAACTAGTGATCGAATTTGTGAAGAATGAATGCACATATCTAGTGAAACCTGCAAAAGCTCTGTCCATAGCCACAAGCTGGGAGGCAAGGCAGTTCCATCCTCTGAGCCCGCTGCTCAGAACCTCTGGCACAAACACAAACTGGTGAACAACTGAAATGACAAGATGTAAATCTCAGTGGCTGCTTCCAGCCTCCTTTCCCTCCAGGTGGACAGGGAGCCTGTCATCAGCTAGGACAGTGCTCAAAGAGAGGGTAGGAGAGGGCTCAGGAGGAATTCGTGGCTGTATCTTCCTGTTTCTGGGGTCCAGTTGTATCCTTGCTCTTGCTTCCACTGGAATACGAAGTCTCTCCATGATAAAAGCCGTTTTTGTTACAAGAAAATGGAATTGCTTTTTGTCACTTGCAATCACAGGAATCCTAAAAATATAGCCCATTAGTCAAGCAAACAGAAAAAAAGATGTCCAAATACTCAGCCAAGAAGCATGATCATTTGAGAAATCTAAGCTCTCCTAAATCAGGACAGAGAGCTGGCTCATTAAAAGAGGAAGCACTTTTTAAAAATTCACACCTAACCATTACATTTGTAGGATGTTTTATCTTAAAACACCTAGGTACATAATCATTTGTCAATTTAAAAAAAATTAATTTTTATAAACACATTATCCATTAATTTTTTCCTGGCACAGCAAAGCATTCCAATAAGACCTAAAGAAATTCAGCTCTCTTGCATTGGCAAGGAGATGTCTACAGTGGTCTGTGCATTGGTCAGGCCGCATTGAAGAGCTAAGGGAACCTGCGGGACTCCCCAGCTGTGTCTATGTGGGTGTTGCTAAAAGAAAGGCTTGATTTCACAGGCAGGTGAGGCACGGGCCATCCTGGGGAACCTGAGACTCACAGACATGGCCCCTGCATTCTGCTCAGTGGCACAGGGCAAAGGGCCTCACACTTAATCAGGCATTGCATTTCCAGGGGAGTCCAGGGGAGCGTTCAGTGAGATTCTCCAAGCCTTTTGGTCAGGATGCATAGCCAGTCTGAGTAACCAGCTAACCAGATGAAATTTGAACTAAACATCCCAAAACAGTAGAACAAGCCCAGGCTGCTTCCAGGGAAGTTGTGAACTATCAATACCACCTTGTCATTCTCTAGCTAGCCCCTCTTATGCTTACCTTGGCTGAGGCATGGAAGTAGAAGGCCAGCTAGCATGGATACAGTGCAGGTTTACCTGGCCGAGCTCTGAGAGGTGGCCTGGTCATTACAATCTGTGACTTCCTCCTTCTCTCCAAGTGAACACCAGTGAGGAAATGTTGATCTTGCAAAATTCTGGTGGTGGGGGCAGCTTACCAGCTGTGAGACAAGGGAGAAATTTCTCAAAGATTCGTACATTTAGCAGATACATGTTTCAGGCCATTCCTGTGTTGTTACAAAAAAAAAAAAAAATCTGAGACTGGGTAGTTTATAAAGAAAAAAGGCTTCATTAGATCTGGGTTCTGCAGGCTGTACAAGCATGGTGCTGACACCTGTTACATCCATGGTAGGAGGCAAAGCAGGGGCAGGCACGTCACATGGGGAGAGTGGGAGCACTAGAAAGAGTTGGGGAGGTGCCACATTCTGTTAAACAAGCAGATCTGCTGTGAACTCAGTGAGAACCCATCACCAAGGGCACAGTCCAAGCCATTCGTGAGGGATCCACCCCGGTGATCCAAACACCTCCACCAGTCCTCACCTCCAACACTGGGGGTCCCACTTCAGCATGAGATTTGGGAGCCACACACATCCAAAGCCTATCAATATACTTGCACGCATCTTTATTGCTCATTGCAAATAAATACTGAACATATGGGTTTACGAGATTCAGCTGGCTGGAGGTCAGAATTTTGAGACTCTCAGAGACACTATCTGATTGACTAACCAAGTCAAAAGCTGTGACTCCCAGCACCAAACACCACTTTTTTCCTAATTTCTAACTCACGCATTCCAGATTTTCCCAAACCAAGCACATCCAGTGTAGTGAAAGCATCCCTGGGAGGCATCATTGGAAAGTCCAGGGCCCCTCCGGAAAGGGGGCTCTCTTTGTGCCAATGTCTTGCTCCTGTGCTTCAGCTCATCAGTAGACTTGGTGCAGGCAAAGGTTTGTGCCTAAGTGAGGCTGCTGGATGTCCCAGGCTTCTACAATCCTTCACCTGTCTCATCAAAGTTTGTATTTAAAACACTTTAACAGATCGAAGATTAAAGATGCTGCACCTTTTCCAACTCTTTAGGTGCCATATATTAGGTATATTAGCTTCTTGCAGATGGTATTATTTGTAAGGCTATGTTTATAAGGAATGTAAACTTGTGACATGCAGAAATTATAAAAAGTCAGTGGGGTGTTTACTAGATGCATGCCCAAGGATGTATGCAGAAGGTGCATATTTTTTCACACTCTTTGTTGAAATAGCATGCCTTAGTTGCCTTTCCTAGAATAAATGTTATGTTCTATAGGTAGCATGCAGGTGGGTCAGAGGTGACTCGTCTCAGTGTCTGTGGAAGTTGTAGAGGTGGGAGGTGAGAATGCTGGTTAATGTTCTTTGTGAAAGAAACTGACTTAAAAATGTTCTTTTTCTCCTTTTATCTTTACCCTAAGCTTCCTGCTTCTCTGGACAATTTTCTTTTATATCACCATTTTTAGTAACTATGGCTGTTGGAAAGGAATAAAACACCATGTGTCCACTTTAACACTATTTAAATGATATTTCTACCTTTGTTTCAGAAAGCCAATGTGCACAAATGAAGGCATAAATTCAAGGGCCCCCTTTGGTGTTTATTGATGCCTATGGCATGCCACTTGCAGGTTACCCTTTTGAGTTACACTTACAAAATTCAGGAAGACCAGCCTCCCCAAATCAAGGTAGTTAGTCTATGGGGACAGAGAAAAATAAGCAATTTTCTACAATTAAGAGAGACAAGGATTTGAAGACAAAGAAAATCAACAAAAGCTAAGGGAGGACAAAGCAGTAATCTCAACCCACCTGTGCAGAGTGAGAGAAAGTGTCTCGGAGGAGCAGAAAGCTGAGGGTTGTGAGCCACAATGTTGAAAGTAGAAAATGGTGAAGGTGCATCCCCAAGCATGGAACCCTACCATGGAACCAGCCATCCTTGTCTTTAACAAGGCAACTTCCAAATAAGAAAAGAGTTCTCTCCTAGGTGAACATGTGCATCTTCCATCAAGGATGGGGGCTTCAAAACAGATCCCATGACCTAACCCTCAGGAAACATTAGGGAGAGAAATGGGCTGGTAAAAATTAACATGTGCAGTGACTTCAACTAGGGACAAGAGGAGCCCAGAGAAAGGTCTCAGGAGTGTGTGTGGGCACCTGCCTGATTACATATTGGCGGAGTGTATTTCTGGTGGATTTTAAATAACAAATGGTATAACTATCAACATCAAATCAATATTTATGGGTGCAGCTGTTTGAGAAGAAATGATTCATTCTAGCAAAAAATACACATAGAATTTTATCTTCCAGGAAAAAAGAGCAGCAGACACTTTGGGGTGTTTGCTTTTGAACTGGTTTTGTTTGACTACCAAAGAGATTAATCTACTTACTAGGAGCGCCTACTAACTCAGGTAGTCGACAATTCTGCTGAGACTTTGTGAAATACCGAAATATGGTACTGCCCACGGTGTGGAGGATGCTCAGGGACTCACGGAGCTTCTTCAGTAATGATCTAGTTCTGATTGTGACAGAAACAGAGTCAGGTGGGGGTATTGATTGGCCTGTTACTGGATATGGCTGCACAAATTATACAGAAGCTTCCAAGCATGAGGTTTAAAACAGAAACATTATAGGGCAAATCGCTGGGAAAATTCATGTGGGTTTAAAGTTTAGTAAGATGCTGAAGAAGAGAAAGAGAAAGATGGATCTAAAAGTATACAGTCACACCATAATTATGCAGGTTTTAATAGCAAACGACCTGAACAGGAACTAGTAACAATGAATATTACTACTATCGCACCAGCAGTCATGGTTATCAGCCATCAGATTCAGCCTCGGTTTCCTGACGTTTTCTCCAGTATGATATAGTTTCCATTCTCCTTCATTCCATTTAATAGCAAATACTTTTTAGAAACTCACTTATATCATTTCATTGCTTTCAGTGTATTTTCAAAAATGCATATTTCTTTTACTATATTTTATCAATTTGCATTATATTTAAAGTACGTGACTACAGACAAATTTCTGCAAATTATCTTCCTCACATAAGAGAGAACTCAAGCTCACAAAATGCTTTCGTTTTTATTTATTGATTTAGGATTTGTTTTTTGAGACAGGGTGAAATGGCTCTACGTCCCCGCCCAAATCTCGTGTTGAAATGTAATGCCCACGTATTGTAGGAGGGGCCTGGCAGGAGGTGGTGGAATCATGGGGGCAGACCTCTGCTTGCTGTTCTCCTGATAGAGTTCTCACAAGACCCAGTTGCTTGAGAGTATGCTGCACCTCCCACTTAGCTCTCTCTCCTGCTCTGACATATGAAGATGTGCTTGACTCCTCTTCTTCTTCTGCCATGATTGTAAGTTTCCTGAGGCCTCCCGGCCATGCTTACTGTACAGCCTGTGGAATTGTGAGTTAATTAAACCTCTTTTCTTCATGAATTACCCAGCCTCGGGTAGTTCTTTATAGCAATTTGAGAAGACTAATGCATAGGGTCTTGCTCTATCTCTCAGGCTGGAGTGTGGTGGTGCAGTCTTGGCTCACTACAGCCTTCACCTCCCAGGCTCAAGCAATCTTCCCACCTCAACCTCCAAAGTAGCTGGGACCAGAGGTGTGCACCACCACACCCAACTGATTTTTGTATTTTTGTAGAGACAGGGTTTCACCTTGTTGCCCAGGCTGGTCTTGAACTCCCAAACTCAAGGGATCAGCCCGCACTAGTCTCCCAAAGTACTGGGATTCTAGGCATGAGCCACTGTACCCAGCCTCTTTTTCATTAGATTGGTGCAAAAGTAATTAAACCAAAAACCTGTGTACAAATGTTTGCACCAAAATTATTTGACACAGGGAGAATAATTCTCCCTGTGTTCCTTCTTATGCCAAAGGAGAGGGTTACCTTTCAATTTTAGGTAGCATATGCAGTTTCCATCTGAAACTTACACTATTCCCTCACACAAAATGAATAATAACCTGTCTCTGAAAGACTGCCAAGCCACGGTTTGCTAAACTGAATTTCTAACAAAGGATACTTATTCCAAAGGTGTAAGACACATTGTTTCTATTGTTTAGCTAAGGCAAGTCCCTTCTGTCTGTGGGCATACACTTCCATGGAATCGTGCCCTAACACACCTCCATATGCACCCAACAAAGGTATGGGCTTGGGCAAAGTGATCTTTAAATTTACTGTCCAAGGTGTGGCACTGTTGAGTGTAAAAGATCAGCAAACAAAACTACATTTTAAAAATACATTGACCAATACATTTTTCTGTTTATATTGGTGGATATATGGAAACCTATTTTTATAAATGAAATTCTTTATAAAATATATTCTTGTACAGTGAATGTATATAAAACTTCTTTAGTTTAATTAAATAAATACTAAAACAAGAAATGAAAACACATGTTTCCTGCTAAGTAGCCACATGCTTGAATTACTTTCTTGGTTACATCCATCTCTAATACAGTGTCATGATAATAGTTGGAAGAATTTATTCTTTCAGTATAGCCTTGTTATTTTTCTGTTTCCATAAAATTGCCTGTAATCATTTTTTAAATGTCATGTGAAGCTGCTTATACCATCAGTTTAACCCTCTTTGCAGAAGATAATTTTAACTGAGAAAATATTCTCAAAATGCTAAGAGGGTAAGCTCAGAGAACTTCTACTAATAAAGAAACACTCTCAATTCTAAATAATTTTTATTGAAAATACTTGAAGTATAAGCATAACTTTTGGAAAACTATCTGTTTTTGCGTTTTGTTATAGTACCTTCTATTAATAAACTATTTTAACAAGGGAAAACTAGTCAAATAATGTATTCCATTTGTGATTCTATTGAATGGTTCACATGATTTAGCCATTTAGCCTGAGAACTAACAGGCCTTTCCAGTATTATTCTATTCAAGGACAGAATAAATAACTAAAAATATATATTTATTTAATTAAAAGTAGTAGTTCTGACTAAAGATTTTTCCCATAACTGAGGGATCACAAAATGAAATTTCAAACTTAAATACTATATACATTTGAGCTTTCATTATTTGAGTCTATATTTTGCTTTTATCTGTATATGCCA
Source organism: Alouatta palliata (assembly GCA_004027835.1). Classification (NCBI taxonomy): domain Eukaryota; kingdom Metazoa; phylum Chordata; class Mammalia; order Primates; family Atelidae; genus Alouatta; species Alouatta palliata. The sequence goes on from PVKV010011375.1 coordinate 64,048, forward strand.
TAATATTTTCCTTTTGGCAAGTTTTTAGTATTGCAATTGGTTAAAAGCTTCCAACATGAAGTATATTGAATACTCTGATTAAATAATTTTAATTATTTTGACCAAAATACAACAAAAATTGGGATACTTGTTTCCAAATAATAGTTATGATAATAAGACAAAGAATGCCACATAGGAAACTTAGAAAGCTAGAGCATTTCCTCACACATATTTCACACACTGCCTTCTATCTGTGGGTCATACACACCATCTTAGTCCATTTTGTGTTGCTGTAAATAATTATCTGGGGTTTAGTAATTTATATTTTTTAAAAAAAGGCTTATTTGGCTCACAGTTCTACAGGCTGAACATGGAGCATGGTGCCAGCACGTGCTAGGCTTCTGGTGAGGACTTCTGTGCTGAGTCAAGACATGGCAAAAAAGTCTGAAGGGGAAGGGGCACAGCCAAAGAGTTACCAACAGCAGGAGTGCCCTCGCCCCGCAACAACCCTTTCTCATGAGGACTAATGCATCCCCCTCAGGACTACTCCAGTTTCAAGAGAGTGAGAACTTCTGACCAGAATGGTCCCAAGCCATTCGTGAGGAATTCCTTCCTATGACCCACACATGTCCTTCTAGATCCTCTCTAGGATGCCCACAGTGGGAATGAATCTCAACCTGATATTTGGTGAAAACAAATAAGCAATAGCAACACCTAACTTATAATGTAATAGAAGGTTCCACTGATGCTGTCCGCTCCTGCACTGGCCTGAAATATCTGTGCATCTTGTATGGCTCTAGTGGCCAGCACAGGTATGGGCATGGAGCACTCCCCCAGGCCACAGTGGCTAGGCTGCTTATGTGGAAGGCACTGTGTTCTATCAGCAAACATCCTGCTCACTCTGCTCACAGGGTGGTGCTGTTTCTGCTGTACCATCAAATGACATAGATACAAGAACATGGTCATGGATGCCTGCACGGGATTTATCATGTGCCAAGTGATGTCTCCGCTAGGTTGAGCTGCTATAGCAAAATTCCACAGACTGCCTGGCGGGAACAACAGACACTGATTTCTCATCATTCTGGAGTCTGAGAAGTCCAAAATCAAAGTACAAGTAGACTGAGTTCTTAGTAAGGGCCCTCCTTCTGGTTCACAGAAGATGCTTCCTCACTGTCTCTTCATATGGTAGAGAGATAGCTCTAGTCTCTTCTTTTTACAAGAAAATCCCACCATTATGAACTCATCCAAAGCTATTTGCCAGAAGCCTCAACCATTCCACCTCCTAAAACCATTCCAGGGGAGATTAGGGCTTCATCATATGAATCTAGGGGCACAAGCATGCAGTCCATGACAAGTGAGAATGCTTCTCTGCATGTGGATGTCAATGGTAGATTTGGCAAGAGCATGGTGGGGGTACTCCAAACCCATTCTGATTATCTTAATGCAACTACCAGTATTCAAAGTAGTTAAAGTTGAAATACCTGTGAAATATGTTAGACTAAGTGGCGTGCCAGGGCAACCAGCGTCCATGGACAGGTACCAAGTAGATCAGGGCATTTGGATACCCTAGATGAAGCTTTCTTATTTGGGACTTGCCCATCTGAGCTAGGGTTAGGATTTGTGTCCTGAATTAAAGAGGCACAGTGACAGCTTTGACTATGGTTTCATTCACAGTGTAGGAAGTAGAGTTCAGAGTCACAGAGTAAAAACAAATGGAAAAAAGTGCCAACAGAGTCTGGTTGAAATGATTCCATAGAGGATACATGGGGTGCTTCACAGGTACAAGACTAACATAATTGCCTAGTAACATAAAAATCTAAACTCATTACATGAATTAAAAACAAATGCAAAGTTAATATCACAAACATCGCTAAGCATGAAATGACCACGTTAATCCATTTCACATATACGCTTCACTGAAGATTTGCAAAGAAACAATGAAATGAAGCTTAGTCAGTTTCATTGCTTCCTAAGTTTCATGGAGCTTTTTCTTTTCAATTCTGAAACTTTAATTTTAAAGCAGAATAATATGCTAAACTATTGATTAAATTTGTAATCCACTCCTTGTTCCTCAGATTATAATAATTTATGTTCATTTAGATTGTATTTTCTGATTTTCTTAACAACAAAAACAGATTTTACACGGATAACTCATTGTGATGATACTTTATGAAGTTTATACACATGTTTATCTATTTCTGAGGTCTCCATTCTGTTTAATGGATCTATTTGTCTCTTCTGATCCATGCTGTCTTGATCATTGTAGCTTCATAACAAAACATCTCAAAACCAAGTCATGTGAGTCCCCCAGCTTTGTTCGTTATTATTACATTGGCTATTCTAGGTCTTTCCCTTTGGCATGTGGACTTCAGAATGTTTGTTGATATCTACACAGTAGTTTGCTGAGATTTGACTGTGATTTCATTGAATGTGTGGATCTAGTTGGAAAGAATTGACATTTTAACAATGCAGATTCTTCCATCCTATGAATGCATAATCTCTCTTGATTTATTTATTTAGATCTGGGATTTCTGTCTGGTTCCCTGCATAGAGTTCACATTCATATTATATTTTGTTAGATTTATACCTGTGTTTTTAAATTGATTTTGATACTATTTGAGGTTGTTTTTTATTTTAAATTTCAGTTGTTCATTGTTGGTGTGCTGCCTATTCAAAAATCTTATTTATTAATTTCAGATTTTTTTGGTTGATTTTGGGGGATTTTAAAATAGACTTTCACTTTATCTGTTAGGAAAGACAATTCACTTTTTTTCTTTCTTATTAGTATACTTTTTATTTTATTTTCATTCCATATAGCACTGGCTGGGATTTGTAGTACAATGTTAAAGAAGAGGTGATAGACTCCAACCTTGTCTTTTTCTTAATCTCAGGAGGAAATCTAGTTTTCCACCATACATTTCGAAATTGCTGTAGGTTTTATGTACATATTCTTTATTAAGTTAAATAATTTCCCTCTTATTTTATCATGAATTGGTGTTGTATTTTGTCAAATACTTATTATGAATCAATTGATATATGATTTCACTTCTTTAGTCTGTTGATGTACTAAATTTCTGAATTTTCATATGTTGATCCAAACTTACCTACTTGAAATCTCACCTCGCTGCTGCATATAATCATTTTTATACATTGTTTAATTTTATTTGTTATTATTTTGCAGACGGTTTTTAAAAATAACTTTAAAGATATTAAATTCACACAGAGTATCTTCTCTGATCACAATGGAATTAAATTAGAGACCAATCATAGAAAAAAGTCAAATACACAAAAATGAAATCACACATTTCTAAATAATCAATGGCTCAAAGAATAAATAAGAAAGAAAATTAGAAAACACTTTGAGATCAATGAAAGTTCAACGGACAAACACTCATTGCATGTGGCTGCTTCCGTACTTGGAGAGGAGTTAAGACCTGCAAACAAAACATTAAAATAGTGATAACAAAGATCATCTCAAATCATCCTAATTTTTCTCTTTAAGAAACTAGAAAAAGCAGAGCAAACTAAACCCAAAGCAAACAAGTGAAAGGGAGTACCAGAGGTTAGAGCAAAACTGAGGAATCCGATTACAGAAAAACAGGGGAAAAGTTAATGAAACCAAAAGTTGGTTCTTTGAAAACACTTCGAGAACGCTGGGTGTGTCGGCACTCAGGCAAGCAGAGGTTATGTGGCAGTCCTTGGGACCACAGCTCCTCGAGGTTTTCAGCTAGAACGGGTCACTGGACCTAGAGGCAAGCAAGGCAATCTGAGAAATAGTTCCCGTCCAAAAAAAGGGCAAAATTGGAGAGAACACGCACCCATGCAAACGCACAGACACTACTCACTACCTTGAAGCAGGGTGGATTGTGGTCGCCAGGAAGGGCTGTGCCAGTGTGTGGAGGGGCTGTCTGTCTGCTGCAGCAGCAAGGCTTTCACACTTCATGTTACTGCATCCCAGACTGTGTCACCTCTTGCCAATTTTCCTCTTTTGGGTTGGACAGAACAGCTGAATAGAAGTCAGGAAATAGTTTGTAGACTCACCCAAATGCCTATTTTGAGATCTTGAAGAAACTGCAATTTCTTTCTGAAACAGTTATGCTAAGAAGTAACAAACTTAATTAATAACCAGTGTTGCTACTTAATTTTATCTTGTGATCAAACTGATAAAAGTCAACATTTGTCAGGGGGGTGTTTATATGCCAATTATAATAAATTATTAGTAGCCCCTAATTAAGTTGTTTGTTTTGAATAAGCTGGGTTTAGTCTCCAGGCTTTTCTAATAAATGAGTTGCTAGTTTCAATTATGTAAATGCAATTGTCGCTGCAACACTCAATACCTTCAATACTGAAATACAGACTTTTTTTTTCTAAATGGTTGCATTTGCTTGGATTAGGTTGTAACTTTTAGTGTGCTTTTCCCAATAAAATCTTAGCTCTCATCCTAAGTGTACAACTCAACGATTCTTTAGAAAATGTACACATAGGCGCTTGCCCATGGCTCTGCCACGGTCATGGGACTCCATGTCTTAAGTGGCCAGGCAGGATCTCACGGCACAGCAGACCCCAGGAGCTGTGTGATGCCCATTTACCTAGGAGGTGCCAGGCAGTTTCCCTTCATGTGTCCCAGGCAGACCTTGGGCAATGCCCACATCTCAGCCTCTGTATACACAACAGACATCAGGAAGCAGGTCGGCATCCCTGGAATTGTGAAATCACAAAAATATGGAAACTTAAAAAGTTAACTTAATGAGAGTCTCCCTAGGAGGAAAACGATACAAAGATACTTAGATATCTGACTTAAATGTCGAAGTGACATTTAGCAAATTGGAGGCAAGCTTTAGATTCTAGAAAACCAGGCCTGAGCTGGGCCCACATGACAGCTGTGACTTCGCAGCCCGAGGGTGGCATCCATATCTTCAATGGCCAAACACACATCGGGTGAAAAGGAGGCTTCGTGGGCTGCTGTTTCAACGCCGCTCAGTATCACTTCACAAATCCCTTTTCGTATCCTCAGAGAGCAAAATCGGATAGAGATGAGGAGGGCGCAGGGAGAGATGAAAGGTGCAGGAGGCACCTCGCAGAGCTCTGGAAGGGAGAGGAGGCCCAGGGTTGTGCTGATAACGCCAAAAGCCGGGCCCGGCTGATGCTGATCCTATCGAGAAGGGATGTGATCACCATTTTCCTCCTCGAAAGAGAAGACAGCTGCTCTGAAGTCACCCCACACAGGCCTTTCGTCTGACTGTCACCTAAACTCAAAATTAAAAACCAGTTTTGACTATCTTGAAGCTCCTTTGGGAACAGCAGGCTTTGGGTTTTTAACTACCCGCCTTTTCTTTTTCGCCTATCTATCTATCTATCTATCTATATACACTTCGTCACCAAGATGAAATTTCCTTTTTCCAGTGAGCAGCCCCCGGCCTTGCCAGCTCAGCCCTCACCCACCAGCCCCTGCTCTCAGCCTCCGATGTCTCCCTTCCCGTTTCTGTTTCCCTCTGTATTCATCCACCCTAATGAGCTGGAAGTGAGGATGACTGGATGTATTTACCTCTGCGTTGGGAGCAGGTCAAGTAACTCACGTCTCCTGGATTCAGACAAAAAGATAAACCCACCCAGGCCTATGAAAACTCCCAGGTAAATGTCTCATGGTAAAGTCATTAAATACTGTAAATAACTGCTTGACTTCCCAGAATTCAAGGCAGAAGGTATCTCTTAGCCTTCATCACAGTTAGATGCTTAGTGCTAGGTGTGTGTCATTGAACAGACATTGTTCAGTGACTTTTTTTTTCTTTTAATTTAGAGAATGGATTAAAAGTCTTGGGGCTGTGATCGATCGGAGGTTTTAGTTTGAAGGCTTAGTGCTGGCCCCAAGCTAAATACTTGTATATACTTGAGCTGTTTGTTTAATTATTCTTGATGTTCATTTCCTGATCTATAAAATAGGGTTGGTATGAAACTATTCCAGAATACTAAAAAGTTAAGGTGTTTTGAAAAATTAAAGCAAGAAGTAAATGAAAGTCAGCCCAACCCTTCCTTTTGCCTGCTAGTCCCCTGTTGCCACTCACCATCCCTGAGCCCACAGTACGAAGACTTAGGGTGACACCCCCTCCTCTAAACCAGACCAGGCACAGTCTCTGTTTCCTGCAGAAGGCTTGGGGTTAGTGATCACAATACCTTCTGCTGAAGAAATATAATATACCGAAAATATCCCCCATTAAATATTCTGTGCAATGTGAAAAAGAGAACTGTTATTCAGTTCAGTAGCAGGACGCTCTCAGACTAGCTCTCAGAAATCTGTGAGCCAAAGGAGCATAATCTGAGAACTACAGAGGGAATGTGTGTGTCGTTTTTATTTGCACCACATAGAAGACCTGGGAAGGATGAGAGCCATTCAAGAGAAGTAGAAAAAGATTAGCAGATGGGCGTCTACCTGCTTCTGGGTCCCAGCAGTTGGTAGCAGTCTTCCTTCTTTGTGTGTGTGTGTGTGTGTGTGTGTGTGTGTGTGTGTGTGTTGGGGATGGACAGAATGAGTGTGTCTGTCCGGGGTGGGGTGGGGTGGTTATAAACTATTTATTCTCAAACCAGTCTTTTATTTTTTACTTCTTTTTATTTTATTTTATTTTATTTTATTTTTAAGTTAGGGCAATTTTTTTTATATATATACTTTTTATTGCATTTTAGGTTTGGGGGTACATGTGAAGAACATGCAAGATTGTTGCATAGGTACACACATGGCAGTGTGATTTGCTGCCTTCCTCCCCATCACCTGTATCTGGTATTTCTCCCCATGCTATCCCTCCCCAACTCCCCACCCCCTGCTGTCCCTCCCCTTTTTCCCCCCGACAGACCCCAG
>PVKV010011376.1:0-70862 GCA_004027835.1 Alouatta palliata
GCGCGGTGGCTCACGCCTGTAATCCCAGCACTTTGGGAGGCCGAGGCGGGTGGATCACGAGGTCAAGAGATCGAGACCATCCTGGTCAACATGGTGAAACCCTGTCTCTACTAAAGATACAAAAATTAGCTGGGCATGGTGGCACGTGCCTGTAGTCCCAGCTACTCGGGAGGCTGAGGCAGGAGAATTGCTTGAACCCGGGAGGTGGAGGTTGCGGTGAGCCGAGATCGCGCCATTGCACTCCAGCCTGGGTAACAAGAGCGAAACTCCGTCTCAAAAAAAAAAAAAAAAACAGTTGTTTACAGAGATGTGTTCAATAGCAGCTAATCATGGACAGAACGGAATTCCTGTGCTGCTCTGTTAGGAAGCCTACCTCAAAGTTCTCAAATCCAAAGATGTCAAGGATGCCAATAGATTTGAAGTCCTCGTTGCCTTTGATCCTGCTGTTGATCTTCTTGATCACCCACTCAAAGCAGCATGCATACAGAGCCATGGCCAGGGAGTCCCTGCTGTCTACTGCCTGTGGGAGAGGAAGTGGCACAGACTCAGCTGACCCCAGGCACCCCGGACAGGCAAGGCCATCCTGCCCCACTCGAGAGACAAACACTAGACTAGCATGGCACCTGGGCCTCCAGTGCAAAGTCAGTCGATATCACCTAGGAAAGGACAGTATCTAAAGAAAAGATAAACTAGAGCTCATAGTCGGGCGCGGTGGCTCATGCCTGTAATCCCAGCACTTTGGGAGGCCGAGGCAGGCGGATCACAAGGTCAAGAGATCGAGACCATCCTGGCCAACAGTGTGAAACCCTGTCTCTACTAAAAATACAAAAAATAGACAGTCGTGGTGGTTTGTGTCTGTAGTCCCAGCTACTTGGGAGGCTGAGGCAGGAGAATTGTTTGAAACCGGAAAACAGAATCTGCAGTGAGCTGGGACTGCACCACTGCACTCCAGCCTGGCAATAGAGCAAGACTCTGTCTTTAAAAAAAAAAAAAAAATCGCTGGAGCTCACATATTTACTTTCTGTTAAGATTAAATACCAGGATTCCAAATTCAACTTTCTACGTTGAGTTATACAAAAGAATCTGAAGCATATATACAGTTAAAAATGTTACCAGGTGTAAACAATAATTAAGATGAGAGTTTTTTTTATTTTCTCATTTTCCATTTTACTTTATATTTACCAAGTTTTTTTTCATAATATGGTCAGCACTTTTATTTGTCCAATTAAAACATATTAGAAGAGTGTGATGATGACTACTTTTTTTTTTTTTTTTTTGAGACAGAGTTTCGCTCTTGTTACCCAGGCTGGAGTGCAATGGCGCAATCTCGGCTCACCGCAACCTCCGCCTCCTGGGTTCAAGCAATTCTCCTGCCTCAGCCTCCCGAGTAGCTGGGACTACAGGCACGTGCCACCATGCCCAGCTAATTTTTGTATCTTTAGTAGAGACAGGGTTTCACCATGTTGACCAGGGTGGTCTCGATCTCTTGACCTCGTGATCCACCCACCTCGGCCTCCCAAAGTGCTGGGATTACAGGCGTGAGCCACCGCGCCCGGCGATGATGACTACTGAGTGTCAACTTGATTGGACTGAAGGATACAAAGTATGAATCCTGGGCGCATCTGTGTGGGTGACATCTGTCAGTGGGCCGAGGACGGCACATCCACCCTTAATCTGGTGTGCACAACCTAATCTGCTTCCAGGGAACATAAAGCAGGCAGAAAAACGTGAAAAGGAGAAATGGGCCTAGCCTCCCAGCCTCCATCTGTCTCCTATGCTAGGCGCTTCCTGCCCTTAAACATCGGACCCCAAGTTCTTCAGTTTGGGGACTTGGACTGGCTCTCCCTGCTCCTCAGCTTGCACACTGCCTACTGTGGGACCTTGTGATCGTGTAAGTTAATATTTAATAAACTCCCCTTTATCTGTCTATTTGTGTATCTATCATATTAATTCTGTCCCTCTAAGAGAACTCTAATACAAGAGGAGCAGATACACATTGGCTCAAAGTAGTAGCAGAGGCAAAAATAAATACCACATATTGTCATATAGTTTTCATTACAATAATAACACATTATTGTTGCAGCTAATATTTATTTAGTGCTTACTCTGTACCAGACATTAAATGCTCAGCACGTATTTGTTGTTTTTATTCTTACAAGAATCCTATGAATTAGGTATGATAATTACCCTTGTCTTAGAGGAGAAAACTGAGGTATAGTGAATAAACTTCCCAAGAACAGACAGTAGTAAGTAGAAGGGTCAAGTTCAAAGTCAGGCAATCTGCATTCCACCCATCCTCTTAAACAACAATTAGATGTTGTTTTAGACAATTAGACAACAACTCAATAGCTCTGTCTATTCCTAACCCTTGGGTGTCTTCTTTATTTTGATCATGAACCAAAGTCATTTGAATAGTTATTACTGTATTTCAGTTATAATATAACTTATTATGGTTATATATTTAAATCAAACCTATGGATCTGAAAACCCAGGAGTGTCTCATAAGGCGAGATTGGCTGACAAACCGTGTGTACCTGTTGAACACTGAGAGGCGTGAGGATCTCTTCTCCCCTGAGGAACATTGATCTCTGGGTCAGAGCATCTGTGAGCTGTGTTGGGTCCAGCCCAAGTAACTCTGCAGATCTGCCCAAAGCTGCAAACAGAGAATAAGACAACGGTGAAAGGACCCACTGCTCCCAAGAAGCTAACCACCCTTAGCGATACCTTCATGCAGAGAACACTCCTGAATCCCCCAGGCAGAGTTTAGAGACTGCGTGTTATTGCTAAGCTATTCCGTCCCTTGGTGAATCCTAGGTTAGTAGCATAGAGCCTTGAGCTTGGATAAGTGAGGTCTGCTAATCCCATGGGCATCCCCAGGATCCTGTCAGAAGTTTGCAACTAATTTCTTTCTTTCTTTTTTTTCTTTTTTTGAGATGGAGTGTCACTCTGTAGCCCAGGCTGGAGTGCAGTGGCATGATCTCGGCTCATGGCAACCCCCACCTCCCAGGTTCAAGTGATTCTCCTGCTTCAGTCTCCTGAGTATTTTTAATAGATACAGGGTTTGAGCATGTTGGCTAGGCTGGTCTTAAACTCCAGACCTCAAGCTATCCGCCTACCTCGTCCTCCCAAAATGCTGGGATTACAGGTGTGAGCCACCATGCCCCGCCTACTACTTTCATTAATAACACTAAGATGTTATCTGCTTTTTTCACTCTCATTCTCTCACCAGTATACAGAAGAGTATTCCAAAGGCTACATAACATGAGGTATTTCAGCAAATTAAATGCAGAAGAGATATGACAACCCAACTTTCTTTTTTTTTTTTTTTTTTTTTTTTTGAGATAGAGTCTTGCTCTGTCGATAGGGTGGAATGCAGCAGCGCGATTTCAGCTCACTGCGACTTCTGACTCCTAGGTTCAAGCGATTCTCTTGCTTGAGTTAAAACTTTTTTTTTTTTTTTTTTTTGGAGACAGAGTCTCACTTTGCTGCCCAGGCTATATAGTGTACTGGCGTGATCTTGGCTCACTGCAACCTCCACCTCCCAAGTTCAACAGATTCTCATGCCTCAGTCTCCCAAGTAGCTGAGATTACAGGTGTGTACCACCACGCCTGGCTAATTTTTGTATTTTTAGTAGACACAGGGTTTCACCATGTTGGCCAGGTTGGTCTTGAACTCCTCACCTCAAGTGATCCACCTGCCTTAGCCTCCCCAACTGCTAGGATTACAAGCGTGAGCCTCTGTGCCCAGCCAAAAAGTTTTAACTTTTAATGTGGTAAACATCAACAGATACAACCCACATAAACAAAAGCTCTCGGGTTCTATGATTTTTGAGAATTTTATTAAGAGGTGCCGGGTGAGGCCGGGCGCGGTGGCTCACGCCTGTAATCCCAGCACTTTGGGAGGCTGAGGCGGGTGGATCACGAGGTCAAGAGATCGAGACCATCCTGGTCAACATGGTGAAACCCCGTCTCTACTAAAAATACAAAAATTAGCTGGGCATGTTGGCACGCGCCTGTAGTCCCAGCTACTCGGGAGGCTGAGGCAGGAGAATTGCTTGAACCCAGGAGGCGGAGGTTGCGGTGAGCCGAGATCGCGCCATTGCACTCCAGCCTGGGTAACAAGAGCGAAACTCCGTCTCAAAAAAAAAAAAAGAGGTGCCGGGTGGAACCAGACATTTGAGAATTACTGGCCCATAGTACTAGGCTTCTCTAGAACCATTCTGAACTTGAACTCATCCTATTTCCAGCTTCCATGACCTCACCTATTGCTTCCATCAGAAAAGTTTTAAAAATTAAAGACATAAATCACTCAAGCAAAATGACAACTGACATAGCTATATGTTTATTAACTCATTTTGTTGTTGTTTTTTTTGTTTGTTTTTTTGAGACAGAGTCTCACTCCGTCACCAGGCGCCAGGCTGGAGTGCAGTGGTGCTATCTTGGCTCACTGCAACCTCCGCCTCCCGGGTTTAAGCAATTCTCCTGCCTCAGCCTCCTGAGTAGCTGCAACTACAGGCACCCACCACCATGCCCAGCTAATTTTTGTATTTTTAGTAGAGATGGGGTTTCAGCATTTTGGCCACGCTGGTCTCAAACGCCTGACCTTGTTATCCACCCACCTTGGCTTCCCAAAGTGTTGGGATTTACAAACATGAGCTACTGCACCCAGCTAACTCATTTTATCTTGACAGCAAATCTCTGAGACACTGTACAGGTGAGAAGTCACGAGTTTTCAGGGGATAAATAACAAAGGAAACAGCATGAGGCAGGGGAGGGCTATGAACCCATCATCCTGGCTTGCAAAACAAAGGGTCTTAACCATTCTACCACGCCGGCACTCAACAGGACTATGCCACCTGACTCTCAACACTTTCCTGTGTCGATTCCTGGTTGCTCACGTTTCCACGTATTTGACTCATTTTCCTTCTTTCTTTGTAAGAAAGAGAACACAGCTACTATCCCAATTCACTAGTAACTTTTCATACACTCTGAGCCTTTCTTAACCGATACTTCATATCTGATACAGCTAACATTCTGTAGAACTCTATTAAAGGAGTCAGAACATTTTCTCTTTTTTTTTGAGACACGATCTCACTGTCACCCAGACTGGAGTGAAGTGACATCATCTCAGCTCATTGCAGCCTTGACCTGTATGGGCTCAGGAGATCCTCCAACCTCAGCCTCCTGAGCAGGTGGGATTACAGGGGCACGCCATCATGCCTGGCTAATTTTTGAATTTTTAGTAGAGATGGGGTTTGGCTATATTGCCCTGGCTAGTCTCGAACGTGTGGGCTCAAGCAATCTACTGCCTTCACCTCCCAAAGTGTTGGGGTTACAAGCAAGAGCCACAGCGCCTGGCCAGAATTTTCTCTCTAAAAGGCCAGACAGTCAATAACTTAGGTTTAAGTTTCCTGTGAGGAACAAAGGGAGGGAGGAGGGCAGGCAGGCGTAATCTTACCTGTTTTGAAGGAAACCTGCGCCCCACCAGCAGTGATAAATTCTATGTTCCCAAGATGCAGTATACCCGCAAGCAGCCTCAATACTTCCCGAACTTCCTCCTTGCTGAACTGCATCACGTCCATTGCCGTCTAGAAAAAAATTAACGTATTTAATTTTATGTTGTTTTTTCGCACTGAAGAAAATGTAGAATACCCCTGACAATATAAAATGACTAGGTGTTATTCAAAAGGCAAGGAAACAGGACGGGCATGGTGGCTCACACCTGTAATACCAGCACTTTGGAAGACCGAGGCAGTGGGTCATGAGGTCAGGAGGTCAAGATCAGCCTGGCCAACATAGTGAGACCCCATCTCTACTAAAAATACAAAAACTAGCCAGGCATGGTTGCGTCTGTAGTCCCAGCTACTCGGGAGGCTGAGGCAGGAGAATCGCTTGAACCCAGGAGGTGGAGGTTACAGTGAGCTGAGATCGCGCCACTGCACTCCAGCTTGGGCAACAGAGTGAGACTTCGTCTCAGAAGAAAACAAAAAAGCAAACAACCAACCAAAAGAAAACAAAAGGAAACAAAAAATAGATGCATAACCCCTCACTTTTTTTTTGAGACAGAGTCTGACTCTGTCACCCAGGTTGGAGTACAGTGGCATGATCTCAGCTCACTGTAACCTCTACCTCCTGGGTTCAAGCGATTCTCATGCCTCAGCCTCCTGAGTAGCTGGGATTACAGAAGCATGCCACAAAGCCCAGCTAATTTTTTTTTTTTGCATTTTTAGTAGAGACTGGGTTTCACCATATTGGTCAGGCTGGTCTCAAACTCCTGACCTGAACTGATCTGCCCACCTTGGCCTCCCAAAGTGCTGGGATTACAGGCATGAGCCACCACACCCAGCCCATAACCACTCACTTTTAAAATGATGAAGACTTTACACAGTACACATAAAAGAAGGAAGATAAAGAACTACAGTATGCTCAGAGATAATCAATGAAATAAACATAGTGTCTGCCTTACATACAAGCCTCTTACATATGGTACAAAAGGATTACTTCAGGGAGTCACAGTCATGACAACAATAAAAAAACAGTTTTCTAGGCTGGGCACGGTGGCTCATGCCTGTAATCCCAGCACTGTGGGAGGCTGAGGCAGGTGGATCACGAGGTCAGGAGATCGAGACCATCCCAGCCAACATGGTGAAACCCCAACTCTACTAAAAATACAAAAGTTAGCCTGGCATGCTGGCATGCACCTGTAGTCCCAGATACTCAGGAAGCTGAGGCAGCAGAATCACTTGAACCCAGGAGGTGGAGATTGCAGTGAGCCAAGATTGTGCCAATGCACTCCAGCCTGGGCGACACAGCGAGACTCTGTCTCAGAAAAAAAAAAAAAAAAAAAGAGTTTTCTGTACAGCTAACAGAGCGTAATGAAAAGTAAGTTATTCTTTAGATGTAAAAATGTGGAGAGGGAGTACTTGGAGAGGGGTTTTTGTTTTGTTTTGTTTTGTTTGTAGAGATGAGGGTCTCACTATGTTGTCCAGGCTGGTCTCGAACTCCTGGCCTCAAGCAATCTCCCCATGCTGCAGTTCTTTATCTTCCTTCTTTTAGGTAATTCCAGCCTTCCAAAGTGCTGGAATTACAGGCACGAGCCACCATGCCTAGCCAAGAATTTTTAAAAATTAGCCAGGTGTATTGGTGCACACCTGTAGTCCCAGCTCCTGGTGGCTGAGGCAGGAGTATTGCATGAACCCAGGAGTTCAAGGTTACAGTGAGCTATGATCACATGTGTACTCCAGCCTGGGTAACAGAGTTAAGACCTTGGGTCTTAAAAAAAAAAAATTAAATAAATGTTGATGGAAAATCTAAATAGATCTGGACCTGTCTTCCTTGGACAGACATCACATCTCTATTTTTAATTTCTCCAAAGGATTTTTTAAGGTCTTATCTTGGCTTCAGGATACTAAGTGGAAGTTAACATAATGCTGTTTGGGGAAAAATAAAAATAAATAAGCACTTACAGGAATCTGTTACCAAGAAGTATCTCAACAACTAAGGCCAGGTGTTTTCTGAATCATGTTTAAGATTTGCTTATTTTCTATTGTGACTGAGGAGCTGCGTTATTATGACCAAAAAAAAAAAAAAACCTACTAAAAAGGAAAAGAAAACCACACACACATACACACAAACCTGAGGGCAGACTTGTTGGCAATACAGATGAAAATGACGTACAAAAAGAACTTGGCCCCACACAAGGACCACAGGAGAGTGGGAAGGAAACCACGCACTGCTCTGAAGCAACAGAAATGGCAAAAGGAAACAACTGGAGATTTAACACTGCGAAAAGTTCCATTTGTTTTTCGAGATGGAGTCTCGATGTTCTGCCCAGCCTGGAGTGCAGTGGCGCACGATCTCGGCTCACCGCACCCTTCACCTCCTGGGTTCAAGCGACTCTCCTGCTTCAGCCTCCTGAGTAGCTGGAATTACAGGCATGCACCACCACACCGGCTAATTTCTGTATTTTTAGTAGACATGAGGTTTCACCATGTTGGCCAGGCTAGTCTCAAACTCCTGACCTCAGGTGATCTGCCCACCTCAGCCTCCCAAAGCACTGGGATTACAGGCATGAGCCACTGCACCCAGCCAAGATTAATTTCTTTATAAAGAAAAAGCAATAATGGCAGAAAAAAAGGCAAACAATGGAGAGGGAAGGAATGAAAAGCTCCACTGAAATACACATGAGCGACAAAAATAGGGAGAAATGCAAATCCAGAGTACTGTTTTCCTTCCCAGAAATCGAACACGTACAAATTAAGGTAAATAGGAGATCAGTTCTGTCAAATTAGCAAAAAATTTCAGAATTATAAAGATTGGTAGGAAAGAGACATTTATACACTGGTTGTTAGTACTACAAATTAGTATAATCTTCTTGGAAAAACAACATGATTATCTGACAGAACTGTCCTGTGTACATAATACGTACATAATATTAGAATTTTCATATCTGAGAAAACCAACAACGAAGGTTCAGAGAAGAAAAATAACTTTCTCAGGGTTGCACAACCAAAGTTCAAAGTCTGGCCCAACTGGCCCAAATCTAGGAACTTACTATTATTATTGATGATTATTATTATTTTGATATAGCGTCTCACTCCCATCACCTATGCTGGAGTGCAGTGGGTGATCATGGCTCACCGCAGCCTCAACTTCCCAGGTTCAGGTGATTCTCCCACCTCAGCCTCCGCAGTAGCTGGGGTAACAGGTGGAAACCACCGTAGCTGTCTAATTTTTTGTACTTTTAAGGAGAGATGGGGTTTTGCCATGTTGCCCAGGCTAGTGTCAAATTCCTGGGCACAAGCAATCTGCGTACCTAGGTCTCCCCAATTGCTGGGATTACAGGCATAAGCCACTGTAGCCGGTGAGGAACTTATTATTATCCACCCAACTCTGTTACTTTATAAAGCATTAAAAAAAGAAATATATATAATCTCCCATAATTTCAATGCTAAAAATTTGTTTCAAGGAAAATTTCAAGAGCAGGAAAAAAACCTTTAGAAAATATTCAACACCATTGTTACCTTATTAACACTTTGAGAGAAAAAAATAATTCTAATTATTCTACAATTAGACAAGTTAAATATAGTAAGTTATATAAATATTGTATACTTTTTTTTTTTTTTGAGATGCAGTTTCACTCTTGTTGCCCAGGCTGGAGTGCAGTGGCATGATCTCTCCCGGGTTCAAGCAATTCTCCTGTCTCAGCCTCCCAAGTAGCTAGGATTATAGGCATGCGCCACCATGCCCAGCTAATTTTATATTTTGAATAAAGACGGGGTTTCTCCATGTTGGCCAGGCTGGTCTCGAACTCCTGACCTCAGGTGATCTGCCTACTTCGGTCTCCCAAAGTACTGGGATTACAGGGGTGAACCACTGCACCCAGCCTATTATATGCTTTTTAAAGAAAATTATGCACATTATAGACAGATACAGTGATACTTACTGTAGCTTTTTGTAAAAAAGCAAAGAAGCTATTTTGTAACCATAATTATTTTTAAAATTCAGGCTGGGAAGAAAATTGACAAAATTGAAAATAGTTCCAATAGTTACTGTTAAGGGTTAACTTCGAGTTTACAGTGTTGGCAGGCTCATGAACATTCTATTCTGTCACGTCTTTTTAATGTTGCTGGCAATATTTTTACAACAAAAAATGCAACAATCAATGGGTGAATGGATAAACAAACCGCTGTCTAGTCAATGGAATACCAAAGAAAGGAATGAATAGTGGTCCGGGCCACGTGGATGGCTGGAACAAGCTAGACATAGGAGAATGCATAGTGTATATTTTAGTTACATGGGACTCTGAAGAAGATAGCCGTATACTATAAGGCCTACATCAGTAGTTTCCTAGGGCCAGGTGTGAGGAGTTGAGACTGCCTGGGAAGGGGCACAGAGAAACTTTTGGGGTATAGGATTCCCTTTTATCTTGATCATGGTTGTGGATAAATGGGTGTGTAAATTCAAAATTCATTGGCATGTATACTTTTTCTGTTGGTTTTTTTTTTTTGAGACAGAGTCTCGCTGTGTCACCCAGGCTGGAGTGTGGTGGCACCATCTCAGCTCACTGCAACCTCCGTCTCCCAGATTCAAGTGATTCTCCTGCCTCAGCCTCCTGAGTAGCTGGGACTATAGGCATGTGCCACCACGCCCAGCTAATTTTTTTTGTATTTTTAGTAGAGACAGGGTTTCACTATGTCGGCCAGGATGGTCTTGATCTGTTGACCGCGTGATCCGCCCACCTCAGCCTCCCAAAGTGCTGAGATTGCAGGCGTGAGCCACCTCATTTGGCCATCACATATACTTTAAATGGGCACATTTCATTATGTGTTCATTATATCTCAATAAAGTTGATTATAAAAATTAAAATACCATAAATTACTTAAAGGTGGGAAGGCAATCATTTCATGCATACAAACAGAAACTGAAGAATAAGAACTACTGGTCAAGTCCTTATCAATAAAAAAAAACCCTATGAGAAAATAATTATTCAAATTTAAAGATATTTATCAGTGACTTCTTCTAAAAGGTAAAAGCAAAGAAATATGGTTAGGAAATGCAAAATAATTTGTTATTCTCAAGACTTTTTAAATTGTGTTAAAGACCGTATCAGCTATGAGCAAAATAATAAAAAGCACCTACATTGTACAAGAGTTAAATTTTTCCCTTTCTATGATTAAAGTTTTCTTCATATATGACAAGACATATTCATAACTAACATATAAACATTTTCTAGCCGGGCAACATAGCAAGAACCCCATTTCTTAAAAAATTTAAAAATTAGCCTAGTATGCTGGCATACACCTGTACTCCTAGCTACTTGGGAGGCCGAGGCAGGAGGATCCCTTGAGCCCAGGAGTTCAAGGGTACAGCAAGCCATGATCACACCAGGGTGCTGCAGCCTGAGCAACAGAGTGGGACGCTGCCTCAAAAAAAAAAAAAAAAAAAAAAAGTGAAATAAGTAGTAGAAAACTTCTGCCAAATAAAAAATATTGACATACACCCCATAAATAAAAATTCTTGGTTAAGCTCTAAAAAAACATAAAAAGTTTGTATAATAAAAAGATACGTAAGCAAATGAAAAAAATAAATGTGCTTACTATATTAATGAATGTGTGGACTTCTTTGCTTTCAAGTCTAAGTGACTGGGTAACTACTTAGTAGTGCTGTGGTAAGTGGCAACTGCATTAATCATAACATGGGGTAAATTAATGTCTACAACCAGTTCTTACCAATGCAGACATGTATGCTAAAACTGCAGGCAAGAGTCTCTATTTATTGTTTCTTACTCTCCTATTTCCAATTGGTTTCAATAAGCAATCTTTACCGTTGTAACAACAGTAGCCACTTTAAGGCTTATTATACTTATTTTAGTATTTCAATACTAGGCCTTACAACTTAAAAAAAAAAGGGAAATTCTCAGTATGATTCAGAACATAAAAAATAGATGCTTGTGTATGTGAATGTGTGGGGGGGAGGGGTGACAAACACGTGGTAAAATCCCAATCATCATGCACAAAAGGAGCTCAGCTTGTCACCGTGGAAACAAAGGGAGAAATGGAGTGTCACCATCAGAGAAGGCTAAGGTACCTCTGAAGAATCTCGGAAGAAGCCGGCTGCAGGAGATGGCTCATGCCTCTAATCACAGCACTTTAGGAGGCTGAAGAGGGCAGATCACCTCCGGTCGGGAGTTTGAGACCAGCCTGACCAACATGGAGAAACCCTGTCTCTACTAAAAATACAAAATCAGCCGGGTGTAGTGGTGCATGCCTGTAATCCCAGCTACTCCAAAGCTGAGGCAGGAGAATCGCTTGAACCCAGGAGGCAGAGGTTGCTGTGAGCTGAGACTGCACCATTGTACTCCAGCCTGGGCAACATGAGAGAAACTCAGTCTCAAAAAAAAAAAAAAAAAAGGAATCTCAGAAGAAGCCAACAAATGGTATGTCTGAAAGGGTGACAGGGAGGCTATTCTGGGCACAATAAATTACAAATAAGTGACTCAGTAATAATTTATTACATAATGTTATGTTTTATCGAGTAATATTATGTTATTTTAAAAATATGTTATAAAATTGGCTGACCACCCAAGTTTTCCAACACTGAAAGAGACTGACATTTCCAAGTTTCGCAAAATTAAAGTACAAAGTTGGTCCTTTAAATTTTAATAAAATCTGACTCACGATGAATGAATTTACACATGCACACACAAGGTCACACACCATTCAAACACCACTGATAGACCCAGGAAGGCCCATGCAGTCAGGAAACCCCAGTCCTGATCAGTGCCAGGCACACTGTAAACATTCAGTATTTGTGGAGTAAAAGAATAAATAGATGATCACTCAGCAAAGACTCCTGTTACTTCATACACATTTCATCAGCCACCATCTGGGTAGGCCAAATGCAGGCAATAAAATAAACTAGTTGTTACTAGTGACTTGAAATAGCTTTTCATCCTGACCTAACACTTCCAGGTGCAATTTGAAGGGCTGTATAAGAAACGGCGAGGAAATTTAGCATCGGTTCATTGCCTGTGCCCCAGGAAAAACTAGGTCTCTCTGAAAACTGCTCAGAATACCTCATAGATACTTTTTTATACTAAAATTTATTGTAGCCAATGATACATTTTAAAAATAAATAAGGCAAATTCTCAATGAAATAATCAAAATTCTTAAAAAGATCCCATTGCCAGAATACACTAACATTAAAGTTGGTAAAAAGAAACATGGTTTTTTGTTTGATTTTGCTTTTGAGACAGAGTCTTACTCTGCCATCCAAGCTGGAGTGCAAAGGCACAATCATGGTTCACTGCAGCCTCGACCTTCCCGGGCTCAGGCAATCCTTGCACCTCCAAGGTAGCTGAGACTACAGGTACACCACCACGTCCGGCTTATTTTGTTTATTTTAATTTTTTTGAGACAGAGTCTTGCTCTGTCGCCCATGCTAGAGTGCAACAGTGTGATCTCAGTTCACTTCAACCTCCACCTCCTGGGTTCAAGCAACTCTCCTGCCTCAGCCTCCCTAGTAGCTGAGATTACAGGCACATACCACCACATCTGGCTAATTTTTCTTTTTTAGCAGAGACGAGGTTTCACCATGTTGGCCAGGCTGGTCTCGAACTCCTGACCTCAGGTGATCTGCCTGCCTCAGTCTCCCAAAGTGCTGGGATTACAGGCATGAGTCACCATGTTTGCCCATTTGGTATTGTTTTTTAACAGACGGGGTTTCACCAGGTTGCCTGGCTGGTCTCAAATTCCTGGGCTCAAGTGATCCGTCCACCTCAGCCTCCCAAAGTGCTAGGATTACAGGTATGAGCCAAAGCGCCCAGCTTATTTATTTATTTTTTTTTAGTAGCTAAAAATGAACATCAAAAGTGATCTTTTCTTACATAATTCACACAAATCATTTCTCTCCACTTACACTATAACACATTCTGTGAACAAATTATCCTTGGGCCCCAAATTTATTATATAAATTACATTTAACAACATAGAAAACTTTGTTTATATAAAAGAACGTGGTCTCTTTCCTTCCTTTGATTCCACTACCTCTGGGAAATGGACCTTTGTGGAACAAGATGAACTCCATAGAACACAAGTGTGATGTCAGTTTCAGTCCTTTTCATTTCTCCAGCAGAAGGCAAGCATGCTATCTGATTTCTCCAGCAGAAGACAGGGACTCTATCTGATTTGCACACTGCAGTCTAACCGGGGTCTAAAACAGTGCCTGGCACACAGCAGGTGTTCAAACATGCTAAATGTTCAAAAATCAACCTTAGCCAGGGGTAGTGAGTGCCACTTGTTAACCATGCCTGTGTCACTTTTGGATGCAGTGTGCAGCATGGGACAGGCCCACTGGTATTGATAATGACACTTACGACTATACTCTTACATTATACAAAATGGAATTTTAGGAATATAGTCACATAGCAGCCATACAACTGTCAAAGTCGATACATTCATTGCAAAAATATTGTAACAAAGAAAATGATAAAGAATAAAACAAAATCCCAGAATTCTGCCACATGAGGTAACATTTTTGGTGTATCTGTGTTCCCATCTTTTTTCCACACATAGAATTGCTATAAACATGTTATACAACATGCTTATTTTTTTAAATAAAAAGATTATATAGTGCTGACTCCTCCCTCCTATACAAGCAAAGTTTTCTATGTTATTAACTATACTCAAGCATGAGTTTTACTTGCAACAATGAATCTTATGTACTGGGTATAACAAATTATTTAAACTATTCCCCAATTTTTTTTTTTTTTTTTGAGACGGAGTCTCATTCTGTCACTAGGCTAGAATGCAATGGCACAATCAGGATCTTGGTTCATTGCAACCTCCGCCTCCTTAGTTCAAGCAATTCTCCTGCCCCAGCTGCCTATGCAGCTGGGACTAGAGGCATGTGCCACCATGCCCAGCTAATTTTTGTATTTTCAGTAGAGACGGGGTTTCACCACGTTGGCCAGGATGGTCTTGATCTCCTGACCTCCTGATCTTCCCACCGCGGCCTCCCAAAGTGCTGGGATCACAGGCATGACCCAGTTCTTTTTCTTTTTTCTTGAGACATAGTCTCACTCTGTTGCCAGGGTAGAGTGCAGTGGCGCAATCTCAGTTCACTGCAACCTTGGCCTCCCACGTTCAAGCGATTCTCCTGCTTCAGCCTCTGAAGTAGCTGGAACTACAAGTGTGGGCCACCATGCCTGGCTGTTTTTTGTATTTTTAGTAGAGATGGGGTTTCATGATGTTGGCCAGGCTGGTCTCAATCTCTTGACCTTGTGACCTTGTGATCCCATCTCGGCCTCCCAAAGTGCTGGATTACAGGCATGAGCCACTGTGCCCGGTCTCTTTTTCTTATTTTTTTATTTTTGAGATGGGATCTGGCTGTCGCTCAGGCTGGAGTGCAGTGACATAATCTCAGCTCACTGTAACCTCCATCTTCCAAAAACAAGCCACCCTCCCACCTCAGCCTCCCAAGTAGCTGGGATAAAACATGTGTGCCAACACACCCAGTTAATTTTTGTATGTTTTTGTAGAGATGGGTTTTTGCCATGTTGCCCAGGCTGGTCTTGACCTCCTCTGCTCAAGTTGATCTGCTCCCCTCAGCTTCCCAAAGTGCTGAGATTACAGGTGTGAGCTCACTGCACCCTGCCTATCCCCCAATTCTTGATTCTCATAAGTTTGGGAGGAGATATATTATATATAGAAAGGAATATATTTTTCTCCTTCTTTCCCAAAAGTTATACTTTTTTTTCTTTTTTTGCTGCACTGCTTGGAATTTCCAGTACAAGGTTAAACCGTAATAGGTTAAATTTTGCTATTATTATAGCAAAAATGTCATGTGTGTGATGTTAATAAACATCAGCTAAGTTTTCACTGATATACCTGCTAGACTAACACTAAAAAGTAAATGCAAATTAGATATTTAAGGATCTATAAATATCTTCTATAAGTATAATGTATTAGCTAGAATAAATGTGTTAGTTACGTTCATTACGTCAATTTCATGTATACATTTCTCTTCCTTTCTAGATGACTGACATATCCTTTTGTCATAAAACCAAATTTCAAATGCCAAACCTATTACTTCAATTTAGCAATAAAAGCTAGCAATCACTGAAGGGAAGCCAAGTTCCAGAAGTTTACTTGTAGCTGACAAAAAGGACAGACAGTTCTGAAGTGGAAAATGATGTCCCGAAAGAACACAGAGTGACACCACCAGAGTATCTGATTTCTCAGGGCCTTCCCAGGACAAGGGTGCTGCCACCTCCAAAGGCTCCCTAGCAGCCAGCAAGCGAGCTCAGAGGTGATGAGACCTGAGTGACACTGCCTCGTGGATAATCAGCCATCTTGTCTGAATTCTTTTATCACAATTATTGTTCTTTACTTCAAGAAAGAAACAAGAAATAAACAAAATAGGAAAAAATATGGAGACAAGTCTTTTTTTTTGCCCTGCTCCTCAAAAATGAGAATGAGAATGTGTTCTAAACATCATCTTTTCAGCAAGGACAGTAATAAACGAATGGCGATGGAAGAAGGTTTGAGTAGTGAGAGGTCTATAAGGCAAAATAAAATTAAAATTAAAACTTAGAAAAATAATTCATAAAACCCAGTGTTCAAGGCCAAATCCCATACCTCCTCAGGCAGAAGCCGAAAGGTGCTGTCTGCGGGAGGCTTTTTGTTAACAGGTTAAAAGAAAGGAGATATGGCTCGAGGAACCACTCTGCATTATAAATGGCAGATGTGTCAGCTTTAATAGGGAGGCAGAGGGGAAAACAATCATGTATTATAGCCCAGTCTGTTTGGAATTTCAATTTCATTTATTAATTATTATTTTTTTTTTTGAGACGGAGTTTTGCTCTTGTTGCCCAGGCTGGAGTGCAATGGCACAATCTTGACTCACTGCAACTTCCACCTCCCAGGTTCAAGTGATTCTCCTGCCTCAGGCTCTCAAGTAGCTGGGACTACAGGCCTGCACCACCACACCCACTGATTTTGTATTTTCAGTAGAGATGGGGTTTCTCCATGTTGGTCAGGGTGGTCTTGAATTCCTCACCTCAGGTGATGTGATCCTCCCGCCTCTGCCTCCCAAAGTGCTGGGATTTTAGGCATGAGCCACCGCGCCCAGTCTGGAATTTCATTTTCAACTTAAGGAGACATACGTTTACCATGGAGAAATGATGCGTGATTTATATCCATTTGCTAAATATACTTTGATTTCATTCCATAGGCAGTTTTAAGAAATAATCTATGAGAATGAAAGGAAATATGGAACGAAGAGCTGTTAGTCTTCCAGCTGCCGCCTACGAGGAGGAATGTGAGGCACACTGAAAGCAGGCAGTACCTGCTTTAGTGTGTGGGATTCGGAGTTAGACTGTGTATGGATAAGGGCTCCATCAGGTACTGGGTAAGGTTGGGCTGGTCACTAACTTCTCTGAATGTTAGAATGGAGACAACCATACTTCCTACACTCAGGAGGTTGTTGAGAATGATTAGAAAGTTAATACCAGTAAAGTTCGTAACAGTAAGTGCTGCTAAATGTCAGCTGCATTTGTGATGATGAGGTGCATTGCACCTAATTGTTCTAAGGGCCCCGGGAAAGGACTTAAGATCACAATGACGAAATTTCCTGGTCACACTGGGATCGGGTGGGGCTCGATGACCAGGCTTCTTAAATGCAGACACCTTGTAACAAAGCCCTTGCAAGAGGCTGTGGCATGCCACAATGCAGAGTCAAGATGTCTACTCTTCATGCAACCAGAAATGGTTATCATAGGCCACGAAGACTGGATGATACCTTAACAGTGAGACAGCCAAATGCTTATGCAGATAAAATGGGGGCCCTGGAGAATCTCCAATCGTCCCAAGAGTGTTTACATCAGATGCTTTTATGTCCATGAGGAAACCTGTCCAGGGCTTATCTGGGCAAGCCCACAGTGGACTGGAGCTTGACAAGTGCACTGGGGGAAGTGGGTGGGGCCACAGGGAATTCTTCCATGGGGGAAGAGAAGCCTGCTCTCTTCTGCTCCCATAGTGACCTGGGAATCAATCTGTGAGGTGGTGGCTGGTTAGCAGGAACCCCTCTTGCTTTGCTGAGAGTTTTTCTTTTTTCCCTTTCACCCGGTAAAACCCTGATCTACTTACCCTTCAATGTGTACGTGTGCCTGTGTTTTCCTGGTCGTGTGATAAGAACCCAGGTTTTAGCTGAACTAAGGAGCAAAATTCTACAACAGTCACCTGGGTGAATGGTTGGCAGATTTGTTTTTAGCTACAGAATCTGTTTTTCAAAGAAATGTTACTTGTAAGCCCCAAAATAGAGGATCTGCTGGCTCCAGAGTGAAGCCCATGATCTGGGGGTTTTTTTAGGGGTGGAGGGTACACTTTCTGAACACAGTGTCCCAAGTCAGCTGCCCATCTACCTTGAATGACACAGACGCTCACTCATCTTCTAAAGAAAGCAGATTCCTCAAATCTCTTTCTGCCTGGAAGGCAGTATTTGTTATGATTTGGAACAAGAAGGAAATACCTATTCTCACCCACTGGTCCAAATGTAATTACTTCTATTTCTATTTTAAAAACTATTTTGAAACAGAAAATGAAATCTGTCACTCTTAATAGTAATATTATAATATTAATAGTAATACTTGTAAACAATTTACAAGTAACTTACAATAACTTCCCTAAAGGATTCCTGGTCACTGATTGTCTTGTCGTCTACACATCCAGACTGATTCAAGTAGTGGTAGTTTTCCGGCGTAGATAAATAAAATTCTTCTACAGAAAGACAAAAGAAAAATACAAACGTCACAGTTGTCCAAGACAAGACGAAATTCAGAGTTTTCACTCTGATTTTAAGTATAGATATATATAATTCTCTGCTCCTAACAGTCCCCCATAAAGCTAATAAAGTTCTTTCTTAATTGTCATCTAGGGAAAATAGAAAACAATTAGTGAAACTAAATGAGATGATTAAAAAATGCTACTGAAAGAACAACTGATGAGGATCCTGTTTTATTGTTTTCTCTTAAAAATCTTTGTTTTTTTTCTTTTTTGAGATGGAGCCTAGCTCCGTCACCCAGGCTGGGGGGCAGTGGCGTAATCTCAGCTCGCTGCAACTTCTGCCTCCCAGGTTCAAGTGATTCTCCTGCCTCAGCCTCCAGAGTAGCTGGGATTAGAGGTGCATGCCACCACACCTGGCTAATTTTGTGTTTTTAGCAGAGACGGGGTTTTACCATGTTGGGACCTCCAGTGATCCATCTGCCTTGGCTTCTCAAAGTACGGGGATTACAGGTGTGAGCCACCGCGCCTGGCCAAAAATCAACTATTTATAAATTAACTTTATTCAGGGCAGTTGAAAAGTAAAACCAGCTGTGTAATATGTTATGTATTTTCCATAAACGTCCTTTACATTAAAAATGTACCAAGACTCAAAATAAAAATCAAAAATTCAAGGTTTCTCTGTTGATAATTTTCTCCCTCTATTATTTCTCTCTACTGTAAATTCATCATCTTTTTGGTGTTCACATAATGTAAATTTCATTACTACTGGTGGAATGTCAGCATTAAAACAGATGTCTTCTCATTTACTGACATCCATTTAAATGGAAGATAAGTCGCTAGTCCACCTTACCCGGCTGCCGTCACTCACTCACCTCTTTCTTCATGTTCCAGCCCTGCCAGCAGTGCATAAAATATGTGATAATTCCTTTCCCCGGGATTTTGCCTTACTACTCGGTTCTGGGAAGATAAATCAGATTTATATTCAGAGATGTTTCCTCTGCTTAATTCACACAAACCAATAATTTCTGAAAATTGCTATTATGAAAGAAAATGTGGATTAAATCAAGTTTACTTACTTTTTCTAATAAATCTTCATGTGAAAAGCAATGGCAAGTCAAGGAACAAAACAAAGCTATGCCATGCTCAACTACTCTTTCATTTTCTATCCTTTGCTACCCTAATAATTACAGCTCCCTGTTCCTTTGACACAGAAACTTCCAGTGCCAACAGACAAGCAAACAAAACGCAGCCGATTTCATCTAAGTCCAGTTCTAGACCTGACACATGGCATCCTGTCAGGTAAGGAACTAACTGACATAGTCGATTTCAAACAAATACCTAATGTGTTTTTTTTTTCTTGAGACAGAGTCTCACTCTGTCACCAGGTGCTAGGCTGGAGTGCAGTGGCGCGACCTCAGCTCACCGCAACCTCCACCTCCCGGGTTCAAGCAATTCTCCTGCCTCGGCCTCCCCAGTAGCTGGGACTACAGGCGCGCGCCACCACGCCCAGCTAATTTTTTTTTGTATTTTTAGTAGAGATGCGGTTTCACCATGTTGACCAGGATGGTCTCGATCTCTTGACCTCGTGATCCGCCCGCCTCGGCCTCCCAAAGTGCTGGGATTACAGGCGTGAGCCACCGCGCCCGGCCCCCCAAATACCTAATGTTTAATGATGAATTCAATGTTTCAGATTATGGAAATTATATCAGAGATTTACAAAACAAATATGGTTCTTTATTTCACAGAATAATTTTTTGTTTTTTTAAGACGGAGTCTTGCTCTGTCACCCAGGCTGGAGTGCAGTGACGCCATCTCCACTCACTGCAACCGCTGCCCCTCCAGGTTCAAGCAGTTCTGCCTCAGCCTCCTGAGTAGCTGGGATTACAGGCGCATGCCACCACACCTAGCTAATTTTTGTGTTTTTAGTAGAGATGGGGTTTCACCATGTTGGCTGGACTGGCCTTGAACTCCTGACCTCAACTGATGTGACCGTCTTGGCCTCCCACAGTGCTGGGATTACAGGCATGAGCCACCGCGCCCAGCCACACAGAATAATCTTAAAAAATTATTTTAGTTTATTTTATTTTTTTAAGAGACAGGGCCTTGCTGAGTTGCTCAGGCTGGCCTCTAACTCCTGGGCTCAAGCAATCCTTCTGCCTCGGCCTACCAAGTAACTGGAACTATAGGCATATGCACCATGTCCAGCTCACAGAAAAATTAATAGGTCAGGTATACTAACATTAGAGCAATAACTAACCGCTCTAATTCACTAGAGAATCACAGAAAGAAATGTTTCACATTCTTTTTCGATCCTTCTAATTAGA
Source organism: Alouatta palliata (assembly GCA_004027835.1). NCBI lineage: Eukaryota > Metazoa > Chordata > Mammalia > Primates > Atelidae > Alouatta > Alouatta palliata. The sequence continues at coordinate 20,609 of PVKV010011376.1, forward strand.
ACAGTTTCCACTTAGAGAATCAAATACTATAGATAAAAAATAAATGAAAGAGGATACAATCTACAATTCTCCCGCCCTGAATATTTCCTTTCTGACAGATGTTCAGCTGAACAAACTTCCCAAAGCGACTAGAGTTGTTGTTGTACACGGTCTTCGCGTTGCCGAAGGCTTCCATGATGGGACTGCGGAGACAGTGAGGGCAAGAGAGCGTTAATAAGGGCGGGCCTGAAGAGGGCAGTGGCACTTCTCACAAATGTCAAAATATACAACTGCAAGACAAATCTGAAACCAAAAGGACAGAGGGTGACAATGCTGATTTCCAGAAGAGCCAGATTTTCAAAACACTTGCTGAAATGGGTTTATCCGCATATCCATCGCAGTGAGCACAGCTGTGCTGGCAATGGATGCCATACAGTTAAGGGGACCGCAGTGGTTCGTTCCTGCACACGTGAGTGTGGCCTTACATGTGCAATCCAGGGACTGCACAGAAAAATCCCCCACCCCAATTCTAGAAACTGACGAAGTTCCAGTTCTGGAAATTTCATCTATTTGTTGTATGTGCCAGGGGCAGCCCATTTAATTTCTCTGGGTCTTTTCCAAGTCTAAGATGGAGTCTGACTAGATCAGGGACCGGCAAACTTTTTCTGGAAAGGATCAAACAGTAAGTATTTTAGGCTTTGCAGACCGTGGGGTCTCTGTTGCAACTACTTAGCTCTGCCTCTATAGCCTAAAAGCAGTTGTAAACACTACTTATGAGCGTGGCTGGATTCCAATAAAACTTTATTTATAAAAACAGATTGCAGGAGGGAGATGAGGAGGTTCTGGAGACAGATGGCAGCAACGGTTGCACAAACATGTGAATGTACTCAGTGCCAATGCCGCCCCCCTGTACACTGGAAAACAGTTCATATGCATTTAGCACTACGTATATTTTACCACAATTTTTAAAAATGGAGTGTTTACATGCTAAAAAACAAAAACAAAAAACAGGCTGCAGGAGATAGGCATGAGGCTGTGGTTTGCCAACCCCTGGACAAATCTCTAAATAATAGGATGTATGAAGTCCCCACTGGTTCTAAAGTCTTATAAGGCGCAAATCATCTATAAGGCAATTACATTTTTTTTTTTGAGACAAGAGTTTCACTCTTGTTGCCCAGGCTGGAGTGCAATGGCATGATCTTGGCTCACTGAAATCCTCCGCCTCCTGGGTTCAAGCAATTCTCCTGCCTCAGCCTCCCGAGTAGCTGGGATTACAGGCATGCGCCATCACATCCATCTAATTTTATATGTTTAATAGAGACGAGGTTTCTCCATGTTGGTCAGGCTGGTCTTGAACTCTCGACCTCTGGTGATCCGCCTGCCTTAGCCTCCCAAAGTACTGGGATTACAGGTGTGAGCCACTGGGCCCAGCTGCAATTACATATTTTATATAACAGCTCGGGTGACACCAAGCCCTCTTTCAAAGTTCTGAGGCTCCCTGTTATAGAATGCATCACTGATCTGCACATGAGAGGCCTGTTCTGCTCATGGTAAGCCACCAAATGGTGGATGCTTAAGTGAACCCTGGTCGTCTCCACACTAAGCCTCCTTTTCACAGTGGCTGGGGGTGGACATTTCTGCTGCTGACCAGGCCTCCAGAAAGCTAGTCAACTGTATTATTCTCCGTAAACTCCAATACAAGTGCCTTATCTGACCCAGGAGCTTCAACAACACATGGAGCTGGCATCAAAGGCTCTCGGGCAGGAAGGAGGCTGCAGACGGCTCTTGGGCGCCACTCAGTCCCCATCAGACCTGGCCTGATGATGAAGGGGCAGGAGACGGAAGGAGCTGTTGCTGGGGTCAACAGATACTCCTATGTGTATGGCAAGACCTTTCCTTAAGGAATTGTAAAACAGAAGTCAAGAAAAAGAGAAATTAGACCAACTAATTTTAACTCTTTCTTAAATAAGCCATACCGTAAGGAAATGAATCTTATTGGTTGGAAACAAGAAAATCGATAAAGCAATACCTGCTTTCAAGAATCGCCCGTTCCACACAGGACGTCTTCTCCTTTAAGGACAATTCCAAAGACTGCTGACTGATGACGGACAGGAACTTGAGGATCAATTTCGTGCTTTCGGTTTTACCTGCCCCACTTTCACCACTGAAAGACAAAATGCAAAGTTTGTGGTTCTAAGTAGAATTAAAACAAAACAAAACAAAACAAAACCAGCTTTGGTCAATGACACTATAATTACTCAACAACGGTTGAAAGGTGGGAGAAGGGAGATCAAAATGCCTGTTTCCAAAGAGTTGAGTTAAAAGGAAGCTGAGTCCTTTCTCCTGCTGGCCACACTGTCTCTGGCCCTGCATATCCCTCTTTTGGCAAACGAGGCAAATAGACCTACCTTTTACTCAGGAAAAGTAGTAAGATGCATGGTACCTTACAGGGAAGGTAAACTCTGTGAGAGAGGGACCTTCATTTCATTCACTAGTTCATCCCAAACACCTCCACCATGTAAATGTTTGGTTAATTACATGAGCTTACTAACACGATCTTTCCAGGAAACTTAAAGCAGGTATATGTGCATAAAAATGCAATCATTCATGAACATGACTGAGGGGACAGGCGATGAACCTGCAGGTACACAACCCCCAGTAAATCATGTTAATTCCCACAACAGTCCCTTGAGAGAAGCATGGCTGAGTGTCCAAGTCTGACTGTTAACACCCGTTCTGCCTGATTCAAAGTCCTGCCGAGGTCACCTGTTACAGTAATAGTTAAGGAAAAGTGAACAAAATATCCAGAGGGAAGGGAGGCAAAGGATGGAAGTAAGGATGCGGTATGCCTTAAAAGACCAGCAAATATCAGTCAGGCCAAGAGAGCACAGAAGCCACAGAAGCTGGGAAAGATTCTTAAGGGAGAATGAGACCCAGACCTGTTAGGGCAGCTGGGCTGAGATGAAAGGCAGCAGAGGAGAGGAACTAAGGTTGGGCTGGATGCTTCAGAGGCAAATGCAGGAGCCGGAGGGGGCGATGACCTCAGCAAGATCACCTGTGAAAAAATGCAGCTCTGGAGGAAAGCTCTAGAAGGACTGAAGGTTGCCCCAGGAGACCGGCTGCTGCTATTGTCCAAGCGTGTGGTGGCCGGGTCCCAAACACGGCTAACCAGGCTGGAGATGGAGAGGAAGATATGGACATGAGAGAGACCTGAAATGAGAAACCCCATCCATTTTGCATATGGCACCATGCTTGGCACTGTGCAGAGAGGAGAAGCAGCAAAGAGGCTGGGAGCTTTCGACAAAAGTTAAGCCAAAGGGATAACCAAGAGAACCCATACAAACGTCAGGTAGCATGCTGACAACCGCTGAATGGTGGGATGGGCAGATGAGCCTCTTTTGCGTTCTAAAGAGAAGTCCTGTGGAGTACCAAGAGCTGGGACGTTATCAGGAAAGAGGAATTTTGCTAAAAACGTGAATTAATTGCATGTAATAAAAGAGAAGAAATGATGCAGAGATGATAACGACATGCCGGGCTGGGTACAGGGGTCCCAGGATGGCCACTGGTCTAGGCCGGCCAGTCCCTTCACCCGCTCTGCTGGCAACAGGCCTGGGAATGGCCAGTGACACAATTCCACCAAGATGTAATGTCGTAATGTCAAGGGTGCTGTGGGCTCCTCCTAGGGGAGGTTTGCACGCATGCGTGCACACACCCACACCCACACCCCCACACCCATACACACATGCACACGCACAGCCCCACCATGGGGCAGAACTGTCTCCTTGTGGTAGACAACAAAGACCTGAGAATCTAAACCTGTCTTGAAATCCTAAAGCAAAAGCCAGGAAAATCAGAGGCAAGCCCAGCGGAAGGGGCTGAATGCACATCCCTGAAACTGACCTGCCTCGTGCAGTCTGAAATAATAAAAGGCGGCATAAGTTAGGCCACCTTTAGCTGGGGTTTCCCTTACCAGCCTCCAGAATCTTCCCGGTAGGCAGCTTAGCAGACACTGAATAAGCGCTACGCGCGCGGCCCAGTGCCTGGCACACGGGAGGCATTCAACAACGGAGCATGCAGTGACTAACAGAAACCAAGAGAGACAGTTTCAAGGAACCATTTAAATAACCTTCCATATTTAAAACATCTATATTGATGTGGCAGCTGTGGGTGGCTGAATTATTAAAACACAAACTAGAGGGCTAAGTTGTCTACTGAAAATGATGAGGCAGAAACTGTTACATGTTCCTCAACCTACCTCTTTATCCTCAGGCACACAGAAGCAGAGAACGTTCAGACTCCCTTGTAGTAAAAACGGCAGGCGGAGGCACGGTGGCTCACGCCTGTAATCCCAGCACTTTGGGAGGCTGAAGAGGGTGGGTCACCTGAGGTCGGGAGTTCAAGACCAGCCTGACCAACATGGAGAAACCCAGTCTCTACTAAAAATATAAAATTAACTGGGTGTGGTGGCACATGCCAGTAATCACAGCTACTCGGGAGGCTAAGGCAGGAGAATTGCCTGAACCCTCAAGGTGGAGGTTGCGGTGAGCCGAGATCACGCCACTGCACTCCAGCCTGGGCAACAAGAGTGAAACTCTGTCTCAAAAAAAAAAAAAAAAAAATTGAAATGGAAATGGAAATTTAAAAAAACAAACAAATAAAAAACGGCAGGCAGAGAGTAACAAGGAGACCAAGTGTAGCCAGTTGAACAATTGAGCCAAAGGGTATCAGCCACTTCTATGCCTGGGAGCTAAAAACCCCTTCATGGTTCTCTGGGCTCCATCTTCCACTTGCCACCTAAGTGCCCTCACAGATGGCACATCTCCTAAGCAGAGAAGCCTCAACAGTAGACTCAAGTCCCTCCTCTACCCGCCAGGGGCTGTGACAGGAGCAAGAAACAGACCATCCCTGTGTTACACCGCTGAGCTTTCAGGGCTGTCTGTTACAACAGTGAGCCTACCTTGGCTCACTGAACACGGCAAAAACACAATCACGGAGAAGATACTCTTCAAACTCTACAGCAGAGGCTTGGTCAAGGAAACAAAATCCAGGATTCTCATCATCGTAAAGATAGACTTCAAGCAGAGTATATGACACACTGAGAAAACATTTGGCTGGAAATGGACTGAGTCACGGATATCAATCTCTGTCAATCTCTTAAACAGGTAGAAGATCTCTTATCTGAAATGCTTGCAGCCAGAAGTGTTTCTGATTCCAGATTTTGGATTTTGAGAATATCTGCGCTATACCAATTGGGTAACCCTAAATCTGACCTAAATCTGAAAATATGAAATCTGAAATGGTCAAGAATCTGAAACTTTTTTTTAGCACTAACATGACATTCAATGGAGAGGCTCTTTAGGGTTCTTTGGGGCAGATTTTCAGATGAGGGATGATAAACCGGTACAATGCAAATATTCCAAAATCTGAAAAAATTTGAAAAAACCTGAAAGCTGAAATCTGCCTAGCCCAAAGCATTTTGAATAAGTGCTACTCAAGCTGTGTAAGTAAAATTTAAAAACACCCTCAGATTTGTAGCTCTCCGATGGTGGTTCTCAACCCTGGCTGCTCATCAGAATTACCTAATAGGTCCCTCGTCCAAACCTATAGGTGTAGAACTCTGTCATCTGTACTTAAAAAAAATTATTTTTGGCCAGGCGCAGTGGCTCACATCTGTAATCCCACCACTTTGGCAGACCAAGGCAGGCAGATCACTTGAGATCAGGAGTTTCAGACTAGCCTGCCCAACATGGCAAAACTCCGTCTCTACTAAAAACACAAAAATTAGCCGGGCATGGTAGCGGGCACCTGTTAGTCCCAGCTACTCAGGAAGCTAAGGCAGGAGAATGGCTTGAATCCAGGAGGCGGAGGTTACAGTGAGCCTAGATTGCACCACTGCACTCTAGCCTGGGTGACAGAGTAAGACCCTGTCTCAAAAAAAAAAAATTTTTTTTGAATGATTCTACAATGAAGCCAGGTTGAAGAACTGCTACTCTGAAAAGTGGCCTCACATAATTCAGATAGGACTCTACCAGGAGATTAAGTGGTGACTACTCATATATTGAGTTGTGGAAGTGTTTTATAAACAACAGGACAAAGAAGAAATATAATTAAATAACTCACAAACCGCTAAAACCCAGAAATACAGCAGATGTCCCTAGACACTAATGTCAAGGTCACAGACTGCACACAGTACGCTGCTGTCTGACCTGCCTCTTCCTCCTCCCCCCGAACTTCCGCTTGGTCCTCACTAGCCCAAGGCAAATCCAGTTTATGCTTTGCAGCCAACACAAACACAGGCTTTGGCAAAAACGTGTTCATTCATATTAACCAAAAGGAGCTTATAATGTTTTTCTTTAAAAAAAACTTTCTAACTATAATAATGAAAATGAAAATGGAAAAGAAAAGTAACCCAAAGCACTCATGTGGGGCCTCACAGGCTGTATTAAAAATTGTGAGAATTTTTTGTAGGCACAATGGAAAGTCATAAGACAGTTCCTAAGCAGGAGAGTGTCGTGATCAGATTTAAGGTTCTGAATAATTCTTCTTTTTTTTCTTTTGAGTCTTGCTCTGTCTCCCACGCTGGACTGCAATGGTGCGATCTTGGCTCACTGCAACCTCCACCTCCCTGGGTTCCAGCCATTCTCCTGCCCCAGCCTCCTGAGTAGCTGGGATGACAGGCATGTGCCACCATGCCCGGCTGCTTTTTGTATTTTTAGTAGAGACAGGGTTTCACCATGTTGGCCAGGCTGGTCTCAAACTCCTGACCTCAGGCTCCTCCTCTTCACTTCAAGCAATTCTCCTGCCTCAGCCTCCCGAGCAGCTAGGATTACAGATGTGCATCACCCAGATCTCATCTTGAATTGTACTCCCATGATTCCCACATGTTGTGGGAGGGGCCCAGTGGGGGATGACTGAATCATGGGGGTGGTTTCCCCCATGCTGTTCTCATGGTAGTAGTGGGTCTCATGAGAGCTAATGGTTTTATCAGGGGTTTCTGCCTTTGCATCTTCCTCATTCTCTTTGCCTGCTGCCATCCATGTAAGATGTGACTTGCTCCTCCTTGCCCTCCATCATGATTGTGAGGCTTCCCCAGCCATGTGGAACCGTAAGTCCAATTAAACCTCTTTCCTGCTGGGCGTGGTGGCTCACACCTGGAATCCCAGCACTTTGGGAGGCCAAGGCAAGCAGATCACGAGGTCAGGAGATTGAGACTGGCCTGACCAACATGGTGAAACCCCATCTCTACTAAAAATACAAAAATTAGCCAGGTGTGGTGGTGCACACCTGTAATCCCAGCTGCTCAGGAGGCTGAGGCAGGAGGATTGCTTGAACCTGAGAGGCGGAGATTGTAGTGAGCCGAGATTGCGCCACTGCACTCCAGGCTGGGCAACAGAGCAAGACTCCATCTCAAAACAAAACAAAACAAAAACCCAAAAAACTCTCTCTTTTGTACATTGCCTAGTCTCGGGTATGTCTTTATCAGCAGTGTGAAAACGGACTAACACACCATAATATACTAAACCCTGTCTGCCCTCTACCGTGTACAGAAAAACTAGAGTGAACGTCAAACGTACTAGAGATCAACCAAAGTCAAACACTGACCTTATTAGATGGAAAAAAATTCTCAAGTGAGTTTTAAATTTATACACACACACACACACACACACACTCTCTCTCTCTCTGTCTCTCTCAAAGCTGTAACAGCATTAGCATTCAGTTAAACATACACAAAAATGGCAAAATTAAAACTAGACCTTAAGAAAGCCAACAACCTTGAAAATGAGATGAAAGAAGGAGGCTTGGACTGGAAGCCTAGAGACCTGGCATTGCCACCAAGAAGCCGAGGAGCCTATCCAATCGACGTGCACTTACAGAGCGAGAGAAAAATTGGATCTATGAAGTCCTGTATAGTTCAAATAGGCTTCTTTCCTGATTATAAAGGTACAAGCGTGAGAATGTTTTTAAAGTAGTACAACACACTTTATCCACCAGGGGGCAGCTGATGCCCAAGGAAATCTAAACAGGGCTCCTGTGCCCAGCAACTCCTATTTTTATATTCCATTTTCTCTTAATTCCCACAGCTTCAACCCCGACTTTATAAAACTGCTGAAGAGAGCTATTAAAACCAAAACACATTTTAATGAGAAAGCTATTTTTAAAGTCTCTGTTTCCTGAATTAATTTAGATAAATACAGTTACTCTGTTCACATCAGCATTGCATAACTGGAGCCTTCTGTTTGGGATCCACGCGCCTTCTCCCCTTATTTTTAAATACCATGAAAATGCCAACCTCCTTCCGTTTTACTACACACACACATACATATATATATGCACAACGGTCACATTTGGTGTTTCACTTTCTTCTTTAGCGGCTCTGTCTAGCAAGTGATATCTTAGTTATGCTCTCATTTTTTCCACTGAATGCAATAAATACAAGCAATTATCAATGGCAAATATTTAAGGATCTAAGTGTGGACACCGATTTGATCTTTTAAAATAGATTGTTCTCTTTCCATCCGTTCATCTTCTTAAATTATATTCTGTATGCTGAAATAATAATCTTGAAATTCTAACTCCAGAACTATGAAGTCATTTAGAAGAGCCCACAAATAGTGGTTCTAGTCATAGATGAAGTTGTTTTATTGGGTATGTGAATCTTAAAGGCTCTGTTTCTATATTAAGCGGCCGCTTCATTTTGATTAACTGCAAGCTATAATGATCCCTATTTGTTTAACTGTATATACTGACAGTCCCTCTGTCCAAGTTGTTCCTATGACCCAACACTTTAATAGCACTGTTAGAATGGTAACGAGAAGACAGTACATCCGCCCATATGCTGCCCTCCCGCTAGATGAGCACGAACACACACGCACACACACACACACACACACGAACACACACACACACACGCACACACACACACACACACAGAGACAGAATTCAGCTGTTCAGATACATGTAAGAATTTGTTTAAAAAATGAAGAACTACAAAAAAGATAATGGGTAAAAACTGCCAGTGGGAAGAACCCACTCCCTGCAAACTGCTTTGTGTGTGTGGCACCTGTAGATGTCATCATAGAGCACCCACATCAAAGGGCTGTCAGAGTTTCAAGGTGCCCATGCCTGGCAAACTCTTGGCACAGAGTCCAACACAGAGAACGCTTCAGAAACTGAGTCATTATTTCTTACCTATCCTCCATCAGCTCTCACACAGGATACTAGGAACACTCTCCATCCATTTCCCTGCCCTGGGGTCTCAGAGGGGCCTCCTCCAGCACCTGTGTCCTCCCCCTGCCCCCACCCCTCCCCACAGGAGCAGGGGGCTACTCTCAGTCCCCCGGAGTGAAAGGAGAAAGGCAGCAGCTGCTTGCTTAGCCCCTTGGTTTGTTCTCCACCATCTGGGAATCAGCTTCCCACAGCACTCATGGCTGCCAGTTACCTGGCTGTACCTATGACCAGGTGGGTCTGTCTGTGTAATTCAGGGCTGCAATGCTCGCAGGCCACTTGGCTGGGAGTCTTAAGCTGACATATGGCTCTCCATATGTCTCCTATGGTCTTAGTTCCACTGAAGTGGAAATCCGGAGAGGGGGGTCTTTTTAGTGAGTCCCCCCCAAATCCAAACCACCCTTTCCTTTCCCTTTCCCATTCCTCTTTACATAATATTATAATTATCTTGCCACAAGTTTGAACTAGAAAGCCATTTGAAGCAGAAGTCTGAATCGTCTTTCACATTAGCAGCTTTAGGAGACTGTGGCTTCTCAGTGACAACTACGCCCCATGACTGAACTCCTGGAAGGAGAAATGAATGAAGAGACGCTTGGCTCCTCCATGGAAACCTCACTAGAAGAGACTGACATTGATCACGTCTGCTTTGAGTATCACCAGAACACAGTTCCAATAGAGCCAACAGGATGGCACCAACATACATGTGATGAGGTCAATCTCAATGTTAATAATAAAAATTAAGAAATGTTATTTATTTATTTATTTGAGACAAAGTCTCACTCTATCGCCCAGGCCAGAGTGCGGTGGCATGATCTCGGCTCACTGCAACTTCTGCCTCCCCATTAAAGCGATCCTCCCACCTCAGCCTCCTGAGTAGCTGGGACTACAGGTGTGCACCACCACACCTGGCTAATTTTGTATTTTTAGTAGAAATGGGATTTTTCCATGTTGGCCAGGCTGGCCTCCAATTCCCTAACTCAAGTGAACCGCCCACCTTGGCCTCCTAAAGTGCTGGGATTATATGCGTGAGCTACTGCACCTGGCCACGACATATTTATTTTTAAAATATTCCACTACCTTTTTAGACAGTTTCTAGTAATAAAGGTTTTGACAGTGGGGCTAATTGTTTCTTTGTAAAAGCTAGTACGACTCAGCTAAAATAGACACGCCAAGTGCCTTCTCCCCACCAAAAAAAATTGAAATAAATATGTCCTTAACATATACACAGCAAGCCCCTCTTCTGTAGCTAATTCAAAGGTAAACTTTAAAAGCACCACATTATTAAAAATTCCTAAATTTGGGAGATTCTATCTAGAGTTATTTTATTGCAGCAGAGAAAAAAGAAACCTTGTTCACACATGTAAGCCTTTGACTAGCACTGCATATGATATAAAATGCTTCCATTTGAAAGAAAGATGCAAGATTTCCTTAAATAGATGGAAGGACCATGCCTCATTATTGAAATAAACCAAAGAAAAATTAAGGCAAATAAATGTGTGTTTTTTTTTTTTTTAAAGGAACAGAATGGAATAATTATTCTGAGGCCAAGAGCCAAGCAACGTGGACCATCTGCTTTGCTAAGTGAGCTTCTTCTGAAAGCTTAAGTTATCATGCCATTCAAAACAGAAAACTGTCGGAGAAACTCAGGCGGTCCTAAAAGCTCTCTCTGGTTCATGCCCTAAGGAGGCGGGGGTGAGGGGCGCTGAGAGGCTCCCGGCCGTGGGAAAGCCCGACTGGCTGAGCCGCGTTACCTGATGAGGATGCACTGGCTGTCGTGGCGCTTCCACAGGCAGCGGTAGCACTCGTTGGCGATGGCGAAGATGTGCGGGGGCAGCTCGCCCAGGTGGCGCCGGCTGTACCGCTCCATGGTGGCACGCTCGTACAGCCCGGCAATGGGCTGGTAGGGGTTCACGGAGGCCAGGATGGAGCCGATGTAGGTCTGCAAGCACAGGGCGAGACAGGGAGCGTCACTTCTAACTGGAGTCACTGGATGAGCTCCAACAAAACCCACTGAGTGTGCGCCAGGAGGAAAGACGGCTTCTGCCTTCCGGGTGCACACTGTCCCTGCACCTTCTGGGTACCAAATCCTGACATTCTGAACAAATGAATGAAATCATTTCTTTTCTTGTTTTTTTTTTTTTTTTTTTTGGCGTTTCGCTCTTGTTGCCCAGGCTGGAGTGCAATGGAGCGATCTCCGCTCACCGCAACCTCCGCCTTCCGGGTTCAAGCGATTCTCCTGCCTCAGCCTCCCAAGTAGCTGGGATTATGGGCATGCGCCACCACACCCAGCTAATTTTCATATTATTAGTAGAGATGGGGTTTCTCCATGTTGGTCAGGCTGGTCTTGAACTCCTGACCTCAGGTGATCTGCCCACCTTGGTCTCCCAAAGTGCTAGGATTACAGGCGTGTCTGGAATGAAGCCATTTCAAAGGGGGATGGCAGTGAAAGGGAAACAAGAGAAGGAAGATGGTGAAGTGGCCCAAACCCAGATCCCTGTTCCCTGCTGACCTCCCCAACTCTTATCTTTTACCATGGACAAAGGACTGTCTGGGCCCAGTCTCCTTTCTCATCAAATGGCTACTGTGAAACAGCAGGGTTAAAAAGTAGAGACAGAAAGAAGAGAGGTAGCCAGGGGCTGGGGGAGGGGGAGAGGGAAAGTTACAGTTTAATGGGTGCAGTTTCTGTTTAGGGTGATGGAAAAGTTCTAGAAGTGGGCCAGGTGCAGTGGCTCACGCCTGTAATCCCAGCACTTTGGGAGGCCGAGGTGGGCGAATCACCTGAGGTCAGGAGTTCAAGACCAGCCGGACCAATATGGAGAAACCGTGTGTCTACTAAAAATACAAAAATTAGCCAGGCGTGGTGGCACATGCCAGTAATCCCAGCTACTCTGGAGGCTGAGACAGGAGAATCACTTGAACCTGGAAGGCAGAGGTTCCGTTGAGCTGAGCTCGCACCACTGCACTCCAGCCTGCGTGACAGAGCGAGAGTCCGTCTCAAAAAACGTTCTGAAAGTGGTTAGTACCCGTGGATGCAGAACACTGTGAATGTCCTTTTAAAAAAAAAATTATTTAAAAAAATTTTTTTGGAGAGACAGTCTTGCTTTGTTACCCAGGCTAGTCTTGAGCTTCCCGGCTTTGAGTGATCCTCCTGCCTTGGCCTCCCAAAGCACTGGGTCTGTGAATGCACCTAATATTACTGAATTGAACATTTCAAAATAGCAAATTTTATTCTATGCAGTTTGCTACGGCTGTTAAAAGGTAACACGACCATTTCAAAAATGGTACGTATTCTTTCAGCAATCTCCACACTTTCATGAAGTGCCATATAATTTATCTGGAACTTAGAGGACTGACAATCTTACCTTTCTGGAACAATGTCCAGGCCAGAAATTAACCAAAAACTTAATTTATTATGTGTGAAAACCTTGTTTTAATTTTTTGCTTCATATTATTTCCAAAACACATTCCAGGCTGAGTATCCTTTATCCAAAATGCCTGAGAACTGAAGTGTTTTGGATTTCTGATATTTTCTCTGATTTTGGAATATGTGCATCATACTTACCAGTTAAGCCTCATCGGAAAATCTAAAATCTGAAATGCCCCCAATAAACATTTTCTTTGAGCAGAAGGAAATCTCAGAAAATCACTTGAACCCAGGAGGCAGAGGTTGTAGTGAGCAGAGATCATGCCAGTACCCTCCAACCCGGGCGACAAAGCAAGACTCTATCTCAAAAAAAGAAGAAGAAAAAGAGTAATAGCGGCTACAGAGTTACCAATGAGTTACCAAAGCTTAATGCCTTAGGCCTCTCCATGTGGCCATAGCTATCCACTTGCACTTTTGCAAGAAATACTAACTCAGTTTGGTTACCTGGTTTCCAGGCTCAGACACAACTGAGGAAGTCAGTCAGACAGGGGTGAGAGCAGAGAGTCCTGTGACGCCACCACCAACAACCAACCTTTATGAAGCTCTCGCAGTGTGTCTAGGGCTTTATGGGGTGTTATGGGCTGATCCGTGCTTTCTCCCCAAATTCACATGCTGAAGCCCTAACCCCCAGTACTTAAGAATGTTACTATCCTTGGAGACAGGGGCTTTAAAGAAGTGACTACATTAAAATGAGGCCATTAGGGTGGGCCCCAATCCAACCTGACTGGTGTCTTTGTTAGAAGAGGAAATGTGAACACATACAAAGACACCAGGAATGCAGACACACAGGGGGCCCAGGGAAGGGCAACAAAAAACAAGCAAAACTAGACAGAAAGTCCAAACATCCTGAGAGCATCTGCACCGTATTATAGCAATTTGTAATATTTTATATTCATAGTATCTGCCAGGAACATCAAGCAAAGTTTTGTATGTTCAGTATAACTTTTCAAATGTAAAGAATTCCATACAGGTTGAGGATCGCTAATCCAAAAACCAAAATCTGAAATGCTCTAAAATCTGAAGCTTTTGAACACCAACATGATGCTCAAAGGCAATGCTTGTTGAGGCATTTCAGATTGCAGATTTTCTGATGAGGAATGCTCAACCGATAAGTATAACGCAAATATTTCAAAATTAGAGAAAATATCAGAAATCCCAAACACTTCAGGTCCCAAGCATTCTGGATAAGGGTTATTCAACCTGGAATGTGCTTTGGAAGTAATATGAAGTCAAAAATTTAAAAAAGTATAAAAACATAAAAGATATTACCATATGACCCTGCAATTCCACTCCTACATACCAAAAAGAACTGAAAACACATACTCAAACCCTTGTACACACATGTTCACAGAAGCACCATTCACAATAACCAAAAAGCAGAAAGAACACCAAGGCCCATCATCAGACGAATGGATGAATAAGATGTGGCATATCCACACCATGAAATATTAGTCAGCTAGAAAAAGGAATAAGTTCTGATTCATGGTACAGTGGGAACGATCCTTGAAGACATACCAAGCCAGACGTAAAAGTTCACACATCCAGAACAGGTTAATCCATAGAAACAGAAAGATCGGTGGTTGCTAAGAGTAGGCAGTGGCAGGAGAGGGGAATGACTGCTTCATTGGTACAGGGTTTCTATCTAGGGTGATAAAAATATTGTAGAACTAAGATACAGGTTGTATGGTTTGAATGTTTGTCCCCTCCTAAACTCATGTTGAAATTTAATTGCCATTCTAACAGTATTAGGAAGTGGGACCCTTAAGAGGTGATTAGGTCATGAGGCTCTGCCCTCATAAATGGATTAATGCCATTATTGTGGGAGTGAGTTAGTTATTGCAGAGTGGGCTCTGGATAAAAGGGTAAGTTCAACATGCATTCTCTCTGTCTCACACTTAAGCTTTCTTGCCATGTGATGCCTTAAGCCATGATGCAGCAAGAGGGTCCTCACCAGATGCCAGCACCATGCTCTTGGACTTGCCAGTCTCCAGAACCATAAGACAAGTAAACTTCTAGTGCTTATAAATTACCCAGTGTGTGGCATCCTGTTATAGCAGCAGAAAGCAGACTGAAACAGACATGTTGGTTGTACACCATTGTGAATGTACTAAATGCCACCAAACTGTACACTTTAAAATGGTTAATTTTATGTTAAATGAATTTTACTTTAATTACCAAAAAAAAAAAAAAAAAAAAAAGATCTGGTGCTTTTATGAGTAAATGTTCAGGTCCCTGCAAAAATCAACTCTCTAGAAAGCCCATTTTGTCCTTTCGGAACACTATGGGGAAGATTTGGCCAAAAAAAAAAGATGGAAGCTGGAAAAGGAAGCGTCCTACTCCTGAGGATGCCGCCATCCTCTATCAGTGCCTGGACCACAGACACTCTAGTGACTCCTTCTACATCAACCTTTGCAGAGGTGAAGGGGCAGGCAGACAATACTTGAGGCTGGGAGCGCCTGGCCCCTTCTACTACTTTGTTTAAAATGCTATGTTTGTTTTCTACCTTTTTGATAGTCGTTTACATTACTGTTGTTTTTTTTTCTGCTAAGTATCAAAAATGTTCATTTTTACTATGAAATATATTCTTATTTTTTTTCCCTACTTTGACTGTAACTCTCTATGCAGCCAAGTAGGTCAGAGGAAGCTGAGAAGCAATAGTCAACCCTGCCAGCAATCAACACGGGGGCTCAACTGAGCACACGCCAATCCTCCAACTCAGTTACAAGCAGAAGGTGAAAGTCACGCTCACAGGCATTCAGCTTGTTATTCAATTTAATTAATTAATCTATTATTAGTATATTCACCCATCATTAACTCATCTTCATGCCCCATTCATAACACATTTGTACGGTTGCAGTAAAATTCTGAGATGAGGCCTTCTTTCTTAAGGCACTGATTTACTCTCAAAGCCATCATTAAAACGTCTTTCACAGCTTTCTTTGAAAGAGTGATCATTTCTTTTAAACCATGTTCCTCCTCCTGGTTGGGGGCCCTCACTACCCACAGACCATCCTTTAAAATACTGCTCGTTCTGACGGTGTGGATGACATGGGCTTTGAATGAGGGTAGAAGAGACAAAGTGGCATTAAGCCTGTTAGCAAAGGTGAAAACATAACATCAAAAACGGCCTCACGCTTGACTTTTTCAGTAATTCACACGGCACCTCATCCAATGAAACAGTTTTTAAATGTTTCAGAGTGACAACGTGGTGGCTGTGGCAACCACATTGCAACATAAGAGACAACATAAGGAGCCCAGAAATCAAGGTCCACAGGTCCTCTCTACCCCATCAGCAGTGCTTTAGAAGAGAAAGGACTTTTTTTTTAAGACCAAGTCTCGTTCTGTCGCCCAGATTGGAATACAGTGGCGCGATCTCAGCTCACTGCAACCACCGCCTCCCGTGTTCAAGGATTCTCCTGTCTCAGCTTGCCAAGTGGCTCGGATAACAGGTGTGCGCCACTACACCCAGCTAATTTTTGTATTTTTAGGAGAAATGGGTTTCACTATATTTTGGCTAGGCTGGTCTCGAACTCCTGACCTCAGGTGAGGAGTTCGAGATCCTCACCACCAGCCAGGTGATCCATCCACCTCCCGCCTCGGCCTTCCAAAGTGCTGGGATGACAGGCATGAACCATTGCGCCCAGCCAAAAAAGCACGCTTAACGGCGATGCTCCCCGTGGAGACAGTCCGGAGACACTGCAGAATTATGTGGCACCCTTGCTGATGGTGATGCAGCTGCACCTCACAAAAGGCATCAGGACACTCTCCTCTGCTGAGCTGAGTCCCTGCCAGCCCACACTAGTGCCACCAATCGATTACTGAGTCACCTGAGAAAAGATAATCCAGCATACTGTGAAACAGAACTCTTTACCAGATGGTCTCAAAAAGCACACGGTTTGAGAGTGAAAGACCAAAACCATCCAGTTGGTTTAGTTACAGGAGATGTTGACCATGGCCAAGGACCAGCACAGCTCCGGCGGCTGCACATTTTCTTACAACAATATGGATCTTCATATCTTACTCTCACTATAAGATGCATGTCTCATCTGTCAGTCAACCTAGTGAGTTACCATGAAAAAAATATAGTCCCTCATTATTACATACTGTCAAGATATTAAAAATTCTGGCTAGCTACAGTGGGTCAGGCCAACAATCCCAGCACTTTGGGAGGCCAAGGTGTGAGAATTGCCTGAGCCCAGGAGTTCAAAACCAGCCTGGGCAATATAGCAAGACTCTTATCTCTACTTAAAAATAGAGGTGGGCAGATCACAAGGTCAGAGACCAGCTGGTCAATATGGTGAAACCCCGTCGCTACTAAAAAGACAAAAAATTAGCCAGGCATGGTGGCAGATGCCTGTAGTCCCAGCCACTCCAGAGGCTGAGGCAGAACAATCACTTGAACCCGGGAGGCGGAGGTTGCAGTGAGCCGAGATCGCACCACTGCACTCCAGCCTGGGCGAAGAGCGAGACTCTGTCTCAAAAAAAAGAAAAGGGAAAAAAAAAGTATTTTAATTCCACATAAATATTGTTAATAACAGACTTTTGCTGCTTTAGGCAAGAAAGCCTTAATTATTCTCATTCTGATGGGAAACTTCTGAAGGATACAGCACACACTCTTGGGTCAGTTACCTGGGTTAGGAACCTGATTTCATCTTTTCTTGAGGATTTTGGGACTCCTTCAGGCTCTGCGCCCGTAAAAGTGATGCCCACAGCGAGTGAGGAAGACGCTCCTAAGCTCCACCTGGGCTCCTAAGCTTCTGCTGTTCTCCCATCTGCTTGGCCGCAGGACTCGACCTTGCCCTGAGCCACCCCAACAGCTATGTTTGAAGGAAGCGCCAAATCTCCTGTGGAATGAAAGGCGGAAATCTTTTCCTCCAAGGGCCACTAAGTCAGGGGGTACTGCAAAGTGTTTGTGGGTAAAAGGTCCTTTGAATGCATGGGGGTATTCCAAAGTGTTTTCAGGTAAAAGGTCCTTTGAATGCATGGTTAACATAACAGAAGATACCAAGCCAGGCTTTTATTTTACTTTTAATTTTACACACTATATATTGTATCAAGTGAAAAAAAATTCTTTTCCAAAATGACATGCATCTCAATATGCTTAAAACCGTTCGCCTTTTAAGGTAAGTAATCAATAAAGGTTATGTGCACCCCAGAAGCTGCCTGCCTTGGATGCGTGACGATCCTTCATGCTCCATGAACACTTTACAGCTTTAAACTGGACCATGAGTTGAACTCCCCAAATTCCTCAAAAAATGTTCAGGACCGTTGCTGTTTGTTGGGTAGAGAAAGAACACTTCAATATAAATAGCTGCACCTGATTTTTAAAGATCATCCACACATTTATTTATTTATTTTTGAGACAGAGTCTCGCTCTGTTGCCCAGGCTGGAGTGCAGTGGCACAATCTCAGCTGCAACCTCCGACTCCCAGGTTCAAGCAATTCTCCTGCCTCAGCCTCCCCAGTAGCTGAGATTACAGGCATGTACCACCATGCCTGGCTAATTTTTGTATTCTTAGTAGAGATGGGTGGGGTTTCATCACATTGGCCAGGCTGGTTTCAAACTCCTGGCCTCAACTGATCTGCTCACGTCAGCCTCCCAAAGTGCTGGGATTCTAGGCATGAGCCACCATGCCTGGCTAAGTTATGCTTTTTTTTTTTTTTTTTTTTTGAGACACAGAGTCTCACTCTGTCACCCAGGCTGGAGTGCAGTGGCGCGATCTCAGCTCACTGCAACCTCTGCCTCTTGGGTTGAAACAGTTCTTCTGCCTCACCCTCCCGAGTTGCTGTGACTACAGGTGCATGCCACCACACCCGGCCAATTTTTTGTATTTTTGGTAGAGTTGTCGTTTCACCACATTCGCCAGGCTGGTCTCGAACTCCTGACCTCGTGAAGATCATGCATTTAATGGTACATGGCTGTATTCCAACATGATTCTTTCTAAGAATGCAGGTGCTACTGCTATGGTCCTTCTCATTTTGTGATTAATATTCTAAAAAGAAGAAAATTCATATTCTAAAAAGAAAATTTCGGAACCTATGGTTTAGGCCATATTTAGTACTCTAAACAAGAGAAAACTAACAAACATGCATTCATGACGTGTCCTGCATCTGCTGTTTTCAAGATTTTCCTTAAACCCACATCCTCCAAGCACTGTCTTATTCTTTCTTGCATATTTCAACTAACTCAAGGATGCTTTTTCAAACTTTCTATGTACCATGCATAAAAAATATTCAGTATACAACAGCCAAAAGGTAGAAGCAACCCACGTGTCCACCAACAAATGAACGGATACAAAAATGTGATATATCCATACAATGGAATTATTCAGCCCTAAAACGGATGTAAATTCACACCCATGCTACAACATAGATGAACCTGGAAGACATTATGTTAAGTGAAATATGATAGTCACAAAAAGATCAATACTGTACAATTCCACTTGTATGAGGCATCCAGAAGACTGAAATTGACAGAGAAAGTGGAAATGTACAATTCCACTTATATGAGGTATCCAGAGTAATCGAATTGATAGAAACAGAAAGTGGGAGGGTAGCTGGCAGGGGCTACAGATGGGGAAATGGGGAGCTGTTGTTGAATGAGTATGGATTCAGTTCTGCAGGAGGAGAAGAGTTCTGGAGATTCTAAATATACTTAGAACTCTGGAGAGTTTTAAATATACTTAACGATACTGAACTGTGCATTAGAAATGACTGTGATAAATTTTATTCATGCATTTTACCACAATTAGATTTTTTTCTAGTTTAAGAAAGAAAAAAATAGGTGATACTGGGAATTTTGGTATTAATGTACAGAATAATCTCTTTTTCAAAGTATAAAGAGATATTAAAAACAAACACAGACTTGAGGAGAAATAACAAGACACATTATGCTCCTTAACTTTAAATAAAAAGTGTTTTTTTTTTTTTTTTTTTGAGACAGAATTTTGATCTTGTTGCCCAGGCTGAAGTGCAATGGCGTGATGTTGGCTCACCACAACCTCCACCACCCAGGTTCAAGAACTTCTCCTGTCTCAGCCTGCCAAGTAGCTGGGATTACAGGCATGCACCACCACACTAGGGTTAATTTTTTTGTATTTTTAGTAGAGACAGGGTTTTTCCCATGTTGGTCAGGCTGGTCTCAAACTCCCGACCTCAGATGATCTGCCCACCTCAGCCTCCCAAAGTGCTGGGATTGCAGGTGTGAGCTATCACATCCAGCCCTAATAAAAAGTTTTAGATGTTGGGTGTGGTGGCTCACGCCTGTTATCCTAACACTTTGGGAGGCCAAGATGGGAGGATCACTTGAACCCAGGAGTTCCAGACCAGCCTGGGCAACACAGTGAGATCCTGTTTCTCCAATAATAATAATAATAATTATAATAATAATTTACCCATGCGTGGTACCACATGCCTGTATTCCCAGCCACTAGAGAGGCTGAGATGGGAGGATGGCTTGAGCCTTGGAGGTCAAGGCTGCAGTAGGCCATGATTATGTCACTGCACTCCAGCCTTGGTGACAAAGTGAAACCTTGTCTCTCTTTTTTTTTTTTTTTTAAAAAAAAAAAGGCCAGGCATGATGGTTCATGCCTGTAATCCCAGCAGTTTGGGAAGCCAAGATAGGAGCATCACTTGAGTCCAAGAGTTTGAAACAGCCTGGGCACCATGTCGAAATCCCATCCCTACAAAAAATACATAAAAAAAGGTAGCCAGGTGTGGTGGTGTACACCTGTGGTCTCAGCAACTCGGGAGGCTCAGGTGGGAGGATTACCTGAGTCCAGGAGGCAGAGGTTGCAATGAACCAAGATTGCACCACTGAACTCCAGCCTGGGTGACAGAGTGAGAGCCTATCTCAAAAGGAAAAAAAAAAAAAAAAAGTTTTAGAAGACACATCTTCAAATTTTAACTCAAATTAAATAAAAATGTTCCAGTGATAAGTTATAGGTTATTCAGAAAGAGAGAGAACAAAAGGCATTGAGATTTTCAGGGAGACTGTCATCTCAGAGTTCAAATAATTAATCAACAGTTGATGCTGTGGCTGGCAGTAAATGTAGCACATGAACTTCCACAAACCAACAGGGACATCAAACGACCAGACTTAATTGGAACCAAAGCTCGATAATCTGTAATCTCTTCCTTAAAAAGCAAAAAAGGAAAGAATATGTAAAATGTGTGTCTGGCTGGTACAAAGAAAGAAACTGATTTCTTTTTTTAAGATCACAGAAAATTTTGCCTCAGTGTATAGAAATTACTCAGTAGACAATAGCCAATATTAATTATTCATGAATAATTCAGACAGGGCGAGGTGGCTCACACCTGTAATCCTAGCACTTTGGGAGGCCAAGGCAGGAAGATCATGAAGTCAGGAGATCTAGGCCGTCCTGGATAACATGGTGAAACCCTGCCTCTACTAAAAATACAAGAATTAACTGGGTGTGGTGGCACGAACCTTTTGTCCCAGCTACTCGGGAGGCTGAGGCAGGAGAACTGCTTAAACCCGGGAGGCAGAGGTTGCAGTGAGCTGAGATCGCACCACTGCACTCCAGCATGGGTGACAGAGTGAGACTCCATCTCAGAAAAAAAAAAAAAAAAAAAAATTCAAAGGCCTCCCTTAGGCCAGGCACGGTGGCTCGTGCTTGTAATCCTGGCACTCTGGGAGGCTGAGGTGGGTGGATCACGAGGTCAAGAGATCAAGACCATCCTGGACAACACAGTGAAATCCTGTCCTACTAAAAATGCAAAAATTAGCCAGGTGTGGCAGCGTGTGCCTGTAGTTCCAGCTACTGAGGAGGCTGAGGCAGGAGAATCGCTTAAGTTCAGAGGGCAGAGGTTGCATGAGCCGAGACTGCGCCACTGCACTCCAGCCTAGGCAACAGAGTGAGGCTCCACCTAAAAAAAAAAAAAATCAAAGGCCCTCCTTAGACTACCTACCTCTATTTAGTACCAGAACAAAACAACTTGAAGTGACATTTCATAATCCTACAGCTAAAAGGATTGTTTATACATTCACACACCTGCTCATTTGCTCCTCCATAACCCTGTGACGGGCAGCAGAGGTCTCTGCTCCTGCCTCTTCTGACAGGTAATGAAACCGGCAAGGGGACAGTAAATACTGTCCCTACGGTCATAGAGCCCATGAGTCACATCGAGGATGGAACTCTGACTTTTTGAAAATGTGCCACATTGTGGATCTGCAGCAAATGGCTTCTCCATCACCCATCCACCCACAGAGCTCCATCAGCCTTATCACCATGGCTGACATCTCTGTGCCCCGGGTGTTCCACTTTCAATGAACTCCACAGCTACCCACCCACTCCCTTCACCTGTGCTGCCCTGGTCTGCTCAGGGCCTCACCTGGCATCGACTAGATTTCTACAAAGGCTCCTTCCTCCGAGATTTCCCTCAGGGTCTTATCCCCTTAAATCCAATCACCAAAAGGTAGATACAACAGCCCAAGTCCTAACGAATTATTTTTATAACAGATCACTGAAGGGGGGGGCTTCAGCCTACAGAAGGACTTCACTTACTATTTATTAGGTTTACTCTTTGTGTCCATACACATGACAAATGGCACTTCTGAACCTGCTACAACAGGGATGTAAAGTAACAACCATAGGAATAGTTCCCAATCATTTATTCCAAGAAAGACAAATTATGGCCAGACACAGAGGCCTATAATCCCAGCACTTTTGGAGGCCAAGGCAGGAGGATGGCTTGAGCCCAGGAGTTCAAGACCAGCCTGGGCAACGTGGCGAAACCCCATCTCTGCTAAAAATACAAATTAGCTGGGTAGTGCAGCTAATTTTTCATGGTAGTGCATGCCTGCAGCCCCAGCTACTCGAGAAGCTGAGATGGGAGGATCACCTGAGCCTGGCGAGGTCAAGACTGTGGTGAGCCATGATCACTGGACTCCAGCCTGGGCAATACAGTGAGATCTCACCTCAAAAAAAAAAAGACAAATTATTTGAAACGTCAAGGGTTCCTTGGCAAAAATAATGACAGTCAAGGACATCTTATCCCCCTCATCTTAAACACACCACTCACTCCTCACTTTGCATGGACGACTTTGTCACTAAAGTATAGGCTGCATGTTTAAGAGGTTCACTGAGTAATAAGAAAAGTTCAACACGTAATGTGAGTAAAAATGGCAGCGGGAGGTGAGGAAAGAGCTAGGTTGTTAAGCATCAAGTGTAACAAAGATAAAGCGTGGTAAGAAATCCTGGCTGGGTGCGGTAGCTCCTATCTGTAATCCCAGCACTTTGGGAGGCCAAGGCCAGCAGATTACTTTAAGTCAGGAGTTCGAGCCCAGCCTGGCCAACACGGTGAAACCCCGTCTCTAGTAAAAACACAAAATTAGGCAGGCATGATGGCAGGTGCCTGTAATCCCAGCTACTCGGAAGGGTGAGCAGGAGAATCTCGTGAACCCGGGAGGGGGCAAAGATTGCAGTGAGCCGACATCATGCCACTGCACTCCAGCCTGGGCGAGAGACTGTGTCTCGAAACAAAAAAAAAAAGAAAAAAACAGAAATCCTAAGAGCCATGAGGCAACATCTGCTGTGGGCTCACACCGCTTCTCACTCTGTGAAAAGCTACTGTTATCACTCCACAAATGGCCACGTTGATGCCACGCAGTTTAAGACCCTGGACACATGCAGCTCCCAAACACGAGGCGGGGCCAGGTGCGGGTTTCGTCACGTTCGATTTCAAATTCCACAAGAATAAACAAGCTGGTCGGTTTAATGGCTTTTCAGAAATAGAAAGTACATTCTATTTTGAAACACATAAAAATGTGTCAGAAAAGTTCCATATAACTTACCCTCAAAATACGTTCCCTTGCCCATTTTAATAATTTGGAACAGCTGCAGCATGAAATGCTTAAAAATGTTGGGAGAAGCTCACTTCATTTCTTCAATCCAAAATCTACCAAGTTGAGGTTTTCAAAAGGCCTAGGGGTGTAACATCTACTATCAAATTTCACACCCCCTAAAAAATCAAGTATCATTTGACTTCAGCATGCCTATGTGTATCAAATCATCATGCTGCATACCTTACATGTAGCCAATAACTTTTTTTTTTTAATCAAGTGTAACTGGCTGGGTGTAGTGGCTCACGCCAGTAATCTCAGCACTTTGAGAGGCTGAGAGAGATGGATCATTTGAGGTCAGGAGTTCAAGACCAGTCTGGTCAACGTGGCAAAACCCCGTCTCTACTAACAATTTAAAAAAAAATTAGCTGCCGGGCACTGTGGCTCACGCCTGTAATCCCAGCTCTTAGGGAGGCAGAGGTGGGAGGACAGCTTGAGCCCAGGAGTTCGAGACCTGCCTGGGTGATATAGCAAGACCCCGTTCTCCACAAAAAGGAAAAAAAACAAAAAGACAAAAAAATAAAAAATAAAAAAAAATTAGCTGAGTATGGTGGCAGGCACCTGTAATCTCAGCTACTGGAGAGGCTGAGGCAGGAGAATCACTTGATCTTGGGAGGCAGAGGTTTCAGTGGGCTGGAGGTTGCAGTGAGCCAAGATCACATCACTGCACTACAGCCTGGGCCACAGAGTGAGACTCTACTTCAAAAAAAAAAAAAAAAATCAAGTATAACTAAGAAAATTTAAAGTGACTTAGTGGCCTCACACAGTGTGCTTATAAAGACCATGGGACCCAGGCTGGATGTCACAATCCCAACGCAGGAATAACTCATCTAAACAGCATGGTTTGGTCAAGTCACAGACACCAAGTCCAAAGCCCTGAAGCACCTTCCCTGGCACTGCTTCGCTCCCCTGGGACTAAGATTCTGATCAGTAACAACAAGGCACCCTCTGTTACCCCACACGACCGCTCTGTGCTACATAAACCAGAGGTATGTAGCATCGTTATGGTTAATGAAAATACCACACTGCTTTTTGTCATGTGGTCCTGAAAAACTAGATGTAGACGATACAATTTGAAATGCACTGGGGAAATGGGTTATTTAAAGTCTGTGCTATGGCAGCTAAAGGGAAGAATTGTTAAGATGTGAGATCCATTATACACATTTATTTCGTACTCACCATCCCCCCCTTTCCTTCTCTCTCAAACATCTCGGTTAAATATGGCAGTGACTTACTTCCTAAATATCTTGAGTGCAACTTCAGCTGTAAGTTACAGATCCATATGTTCATGGTCCACTGACTCAAACTCAACAGACAGGGCTAACCTCCCCCAAACACCTGTTACTTCACACACAGTTACAACTTGACAAATGGCACCACAGCCTACCCAAATGAGTAATCCACTAATCCTATAGAATATCAGCTTACTTGCCCCCCAAACCCAGTTAAACACTTAGCATCTACCTCTTAGTATCTCACACACTAACTCCTAACTGGGAGTCCCTCCTTTCTCAGCCACTACCCTGTGGCCAAGGGAGTCTTCCCCAAAACGCATGCTTCAAGTTGACCCCTACAGTTTTCATGAGTCCATTCAAGCTCATTGAGTTGCATAGTCCGTCCTTCCTCCACTGCTCTCAACCACCTTGCCAGCCAGTGGCATGCAACCTTTGCTCTGGCATCTAGAATGTTCTGCATTGGATATTGAATAACAACACGCCATGCTGTTTCCTGTCTTTCCACATGACGATCGCTGCCAGGACAGCCACCCTCCTTCTTGGCCAAATTCCTCTATAAATGCTCAAAACTCAGGCCAACTATTAATAGTGCCTCACAGAGGAATCATTTTCTGACCCTCTCATTTCCTCCTCATTCTGATGCTCCTTTTTGTGCTCCCGTGTAAATATTTTTATCACACCCATTGCCACCCTGAGCTATTGCCCATGGTTTGCTTGTGTCTGTCTTCACTACTCAATGAGATCAATGAGGTGCCTTTCATTTATTCAGTCTTTCAACAAGCCACTCCTGTAAGCAGTCATTCTGCCTCCTTGGAGCCTACACGGAGCCTGGTACCCAGGCAAGGGGCATCAGCATCGCAATGCTGAGGACTCACAATTTCACCACCAATCCACCCGATAAATTCATCCTTTAACTGTGTTCTAGTGCTCTATGCCCACTGTCTTTTTTGAGATGGAGTCTCACTCGACATGTCACCCAGGCTGGCAGTGGTATAATCTTCGCTCACTGCAAACTCCGCCTCCTGGGTTAACAAATTCTCCTGCCTCAGCCTCTTAAGTAGCTGGGATTACAGGCACACACCACCACACCTAGCTAATTTTTGTATTTTTAGTAGAGACAGGGTTTCACCATGTTGGTCAGGCTGGTCTTGACCTCCTGACCTTGTGATCCGCCCAGCTTGGCCTCTCAAAGTGCTGGGATTACAGGTGTGAGCCATGACACCCGGCCTTGCATACTACCTTCTATATAACCAAATTGGTTGATATTGTCCAATTAAACAATTAGGAACATTTCAGCCAGGCGTAGTGACTCATGCCTGTAATCCCAGCACTTTAGGAGGCCCAGGTGGGAGGATTGCTTGAGGCCAGAAATTCGAGACCAGCCTGAGCAATGTAACAATCTCCATCTGCACAAAAAATTAAAAATACAAAAAATTAGCTGGGTGTGGTGGCATGCAGCTATAGTCCCAGCTACTTGGGAAGCTGAGGTAAGAGGACTGCTTGAGCCCAGGAGTTGAGGCTGTGGGGACCTATGACTACAGGTGCACACCACTATGTCCAGCTAATTTTTGTATTTTTAGTAGAGGTGGGATTTCACCACGTTGGCCAGGCTGGTCTTGAAATCCTGACCTTGTGATCCACCTGTCTCAGCCTCCCAAAGTGCTGGGATTACAGGCATGAGCCACCGTACCCAGTCTTGAAAGGAATCTAAAACCCAAGAAGAGACAAGGAAGAAAAAAAAATCCACAAAAACAACTTCCAAATTGCCATTCTCCTATGCTGATGTGGAAGCGGCCACTCCAGAGCATCAATGTTTAGTAAAGTTTTAAAATACATATAGTCAGACAGATGGTTACAATTACCCTTTGGCTACGAGTCTTGATTTCATGTGAAAAAAAAAAAGCCAAAAAACCAGAAAGTCCTGTGAAACCGCACTGCGTTCGTCTGTCGCAAGAGGAGCCCAAAGCCAAGAAGGTACTAACCGACCACGCGGTCTTCAGGCCACGCTGCCTTCGTGGGAGGCGCACTGTTACTTGACACGAGCCTCGGAAAAAGATGGAAACAGGCCAATGAAGTCTACGTTGGGAAGACTGAACTCAAGAAAATGAAACACAGATTTCAATTTGCAAGGTCCCCAAACGCTCCGCGGCAGGTATGCCCAGTCTTTACATGGCAAGCAGGCCGTGACTTCCCTGCAGGTGAACTCGGCTCAATCGCCTGCTGAAATCAATAGGCCTTTCACTGGCTGTTGCCTGCTAACACATTTTTGCCTGCCAGATGCAGGCTTCAAAGTTAATTTAGAAGCAACATCAAACACATTTGCAGATTCAGGCTGGAATGCCACCTAACCCAAGGAGGATATTTTTGAAACACCTAAAAATACATCGGCTGTGAAGCACAGTTCGTGCTTACAGAAGGATTTATGTTAGACACAGCCCCACTTCTTCAAATGGGCTCCTTTGATTCTGATCTCTGTACTGTTTGTTTGGCAAGACCAACAAACTAACCGAAGGGCCGGTGGAACAGGGAAGAGCTTCCTCTGTCGCCAGCCTCTACACCATAATTGCAAGCATGCGCTCAAGTTCCCCGCAGCTCTCCCCATCATGTGGTTTTGAGCTACTCCTTAGAGCCTGAGAGAGGAGTCTCCTCCGTGCAACTGACCCAGAGCTCCACAATCCCTATAATGAAGAGAATGTGCTTCTCTTCCATTCAGCAGGAAACAAAACTGCCACGCCTCGGAACCTGGCAGCCCTTCCACTCCAGCCACGGAGCTTGCCTTCGGTACAACAGAAACCTCTCTTGCTCTTGCCAACATTGCTTAGATGCTGAGTACATAACAATTTGAGATGATCCAGGGCCAGAGAGCACAGGAAGACAGAAGACAAGCACCCAAAAACCACTTCTTGTTCTCACTCTGCCCAGGAGCTTCCAGGACGGTAAGCGCCACGTTTTCACAGCCACTGGGCTTGATAAGACCAGGAGGCAGTGATAAGTAGCCTCTTCCTTCACCTCCCTCCACACAGTCTCATGACTTTTCCCCCATCTCTACCCTGGTCTAAAACTTCATCCCTCCCCTACTGAATTACTGCAATGCTGTCAGGCCATCTGTCCCCTCGTCTCATCCATACCATTTCCCTCTTAAATCTTTTGAAATTTTTCTTAGAAACATTCTCCTTTCAGAAACCTTTAACAGGCTGGGTGCGGTGGCTCATGCCTGTAAATCCCAGCACTATGGAGGTCAAGGTGGGAGGGTGGCTTGAAGTCAAGAGTTCAAGACCAGCCTGGGCAACGCAGCAAGATCCTAGTCTTGACAAAAATTTAAAAATTAGCCAGGCGTGGTGGTGCATGCCTCTAGTCCCAGCTACTCTAGAGGCTGAGGTGAAAGGGTCACTGGAGTCTGAGAGGTCAAGGCTGCAAAGAACTATGATCGTATCACCACACTCCAGCCTGGGTGACAGAGTAAGGTCCCATTTCTAAAACAAAGTAAAACAAAACTTTTAACAAATATAGTGGGGGTCCTGTGGACCATCAACCCCAGACTCTCCAGGGGAGCTGTAAATGGGGAAGGGGTGTTCTGGTGCCACTGCCATCTTAGGGTAGATGACTCTGCTGTGGCGGCTGCCCCAGGTACTCTGCTATGTTTGGCATCTACTCAGTAGATGCCATTAGCATCTCCCAACCACAGCTATGAGACCAAAAATGTCTTTTAGGTATTGCCAGATGTCCCCAGGGTGGAATCATCCTAGGCTGGGAACCAATGCTTTAACCCCAGGCTGCCCATCCCACCTAATTTCTGCATGTCCCCAGTAAGCATCTGATTCCATGAGCAAAGGCAGCCTTCTGCTGCAGTGAGCCCACAGCAAACTCACTCTCATCTCTCCCACTTCATGGACAGTGGTCACTGGCTTCTCCTTCTCATCAACTCTTTTTTTAAAAATTTTTTTGAGACAGGGTCTTCCTCTGTCGCCCAGGCTGGAGTGCAATGCCACAATCTCGGCTCACTGCTGCCTCAACCTCCCTAGCTCAGTCCCTCCCCTGAGTAGAAGGGACTACAGATGTACCCCACCACAACCGGCTAATTTTGTAATCTTTTGTAGAGACAGGACTTCGCCAGATTGCCCAGGTTGGTCTTGAACTCCTGGGCTCAAGCAATCCTTCTGCCTCAGCCTCTCAAAGTGCTGGGATTACAGGCGTGAGCCATCGCGCCCAGCTTTCTACCCAACCCTGATGGATCTCATGCCTTCCTAGTGTCAGCAACGCTACCTCCTCCGACAAACACACACCCTGCTCCTCCTCTCCTTAGCGGGTGTGTATCTGTTCTTGCCACGTCTTAGCAGGCAGTGACAGGAGATGAAGGAAGTCCAGTCCCTCATCAGACCCTCTCCAAGGAAGGGGGCAATCAGGAGAGAGCCAAGCCCCTCCCCTCCAGGCAGCAAACCCATAGTCAAGAGGTTCAGGGTGGAAGCCTGGGGTCCCTGGCCGGGCACTGGGAGCTGAGCAGGGCTCTAGTCTTGAGGTGACCAGAGGAAGGGTAAGGCTGGTGAGGTGACGCCTCAGGCAGGAAAAGCCTGGGAGTTACAGGAAGATAAGCTAGCAGGGGCACAGAAGGTGGGGCTTCTGCACAGGCAGTTACAGCCAGCGCGGAGTGTCTCTAACCCAGGCACTACGCCAAACCGCGTGGTCCAGACCTATGGACACTGGCATCAAACTCAGCACAGCCTCTGATCCCCTCAAGGACAAGCCTGGGACAGGGATACACCCACAGGAGTAGCTCAAGGGCCCAGCGATAAGGTTCAGGGGCTTCATAAGCATAGTCAAACCCAAGCCTGCGTCCTCACATAACTCAACCCTCAGTGACCTTTCAGCCATCCAAGGCCGTGTGCTGGGAGCTGGCCTTGGTGTTATCTCCACTAAACTGCAAGCTTTGAGGCTAGGGATGGTGTTGTAAACTTCTTCCAAATCCCCCTTAAAATGGAGGCAAGTTCAAGGCAGGAACTTTCTAAATAAACACTTGTTGCTATGAGATGGAGAAGACAGAGAGAAAGGTACAAAGGTTAAAGTTTCCGAGCTTTCACTTATTTTACTTTAAAACACCCCTGTTTGAGGGATTATGATATCTGACCCTTTAAAACATACATTTTAAAAACCGACGTTCAGACAGATTAAATTACCGTTATAGAGCCAGAGAGGGGTCAGTGAGGAAAACGGGGAATCAACTCTAACTTGGCCATTCTGAGTGCTTCTACCTTTTTATCACGCTCTACCCCATTTCAATAAAGATGCCAAAAGCTATGGGAACAAATATTTTCCTGGATTCTGACAAAGTTCTCAGATAAAAATCCCAGTCCCCAAGGAGAAAAAGTTAACAGTCCTCCTTTGTAGAGAACAGCAGCCTCCCTACCTGGAGATGAGACACTCGCCAGCATCCCGTGGAACGTGCCAGCTCAGAACACAGAGTCAACAAATAATGCAACATCCAGACACCAGCGGAGGGAAGGCGCCACAGGAGTCCCTCCTCAGTGATCAGACTCGAAGGAGAGTACCTGGCTGAATACGAAGGTGCAGGCCTGTCATCCCAACACTTTGGAAGGCTCAGGCGCCAAGATCACTTGAGCCCAGGAGTTCAAGACCAGCCTGCGCAACATAGCAATTTTTTAAAAATTTAGAACAAAAAACTTAAAAAAGCATTAACCAAGTGCAGTGGCTCACACCTACACTCCTATATACTATAGTCCTGTATATACACTCAGGCGGGGGGATCACTTGAGCCCAGGACTTAGAGGCTGCAGTGAACAGCAATTATGCCACTGCATTCACCATAGCAAGACACCATTACAAAAAAAATAACTTGTATCTTTTCTCTAATTACACAAAAGTATGAGTTTGAAAACATAGGTTGAGTATCCTAATGTGAAATGCCAGCCCAGGTGACAGAGACCCTGTCTCAAAAAAATAAAAAAGGAGGGCACCTATGGTGGACAGAATAATGGCTCCTTCCGCAAAGACATCCATCCACACTCCTCCCAGGGCCTGTACTAGGTAATGTCACATGGCAAAGGGGCTCTGCACAGGTGACTAAGGTTATGAAACCTGAGATGGGGAGATCATCCAGCGTAGCCCAATCTAATCACATGAGGCCTTATAAGCGGACAGCCTTTCTTGTCTGTAGTCAGAAAGAGAGAAGAGCGTAGAGGAGGAGGAAGAAAGATCTCAAGCCACAAGAGGGATGCAATGCATGGTTACTGGCAATGAAGACGAACAAAGGGAGCCACAGATCAGGGGACCAGGGAAGGTGAGTAGCCTCTAGTAGCTGGGAACAGCTCTGAAGTGACAGTCAGCAAGAAAACAAGGACCTCAGTTCTACAACGGCAAGTAACTGAATTCAGCCAACAGTAGCAATGAGCAGGAAATTGATCTTCCTCCTAGAGCCTCTGGAAACAGACAAAGCCTTACTGACACCTTGATTTCCGCTGGTGAAACCTATGGGGGACTTTTGACGTACAGAATCATTAGAGAGTAGCTTTTTTCTTTTAAGTTGGTACACTTATGATAATTGGCTATGCAGCAACAGAAAACCAATGCAACATCTCTGGAAAAATTCAATTTTATTTTTCACTCTCTTTTTTTTTTTCTTTTTTTCATTTTTTTTTTTAAGACGGGGTTTCACCATGTTAGTCAGGCTGGTCTTGAACTCCTGACCTCAGGCGATTCGCCCGCCTTGGTCTCCAAAGTGCTTGGGTTACAGGCATGAGCCACCATGTCCGGCTTTTTTTTTTTTCTCTTTTAAAGATATAGACAGGCATTGCTCCAAGCCAGGATCAAATGTGGAGAAGCGGTGGCTGTTCTGACAGGTGGTGGTCTTGTCTCGATGTGACGCCCTAACAGATGCTGTCATCTCTGGTAAACGGCTTCAATGATAATTTTAAAAATCGTGGTGGCTGCTTTATGAATAATAATACAATTTTGCAAGCCTCAAATGGAAGGTCTATAATGGCCTAATTAACTGAACTGAACTGCAAATTGGATGCATAAAATCATGCTGATTTCCCCTTAGGAAGAAAATGACCTTATTCCAAGACCAAAGATCTTATTCACAGTATTTATTGGGCACTTTATCAGGTTTAACATCATTATCATGAAAAGAGGAAAAGAAGAAAAAAAAAAACATTTTAAAAGGGTCTGCCTTTAAACCCACTGGGTAGTTTTTTTCTTTCTAGTTGACTTACTTATTCTTGACTATTGAAAATGTACAGTAAGAACTTGTGTCTAGGTAGGCATGCTGGCATGTACCTGTAATCCCAGGTACTCAGGAGGCTAAGGCACGAGGATCCTTTAGCTCAGGAGTTTGAATCTAGCTTTGGCAACAAAGCAAGACACCATTACAAAAAAAAGAACTTGTATATTTTCTCTAATGACAGAAAAGTATGAGTTTGAAAACACAGGCTGAGTATCCTAATGTGAAATGCCTGGGACAAAAAATGTTGTGGATTTCTTTTTTTTTTTTGAGATGGAGTCTCGCTCTGTCACCCAGGCTGGAGCACAACGGCCGCAATCTTGGCTCACGGCAACCTCCACCTCCCAGGTTCAAGCAATTCTGCCTCAGCCTCCAGAGTAGCTGTGATTACAGGTGCATGCCACCATGCCCAGCTAAATTTTGTATTTTTAGTAGAGACACGGTTTCACCATGTTGGCCAGGGGCTGATCTCAAAGTCCTGACCTCATGATCTGCCCGTCTCGGCCTCCCAAAGTGCTGAGATTATAGGCATGAGCCACCACGCCTGGCAGCATTGTGGATTTCAGGTTTTTTTATTTTGGAATATTTGTATAATGTGTACTTATTAATCATCCCAAATTCAAAATTCACAATCCTCCCCAATGAGCACTTCTTTTCAGCATCGCATCAGCATGCAAAATGTCTTGGATTTTGGAGCATTTTGGATTTGGGGTTTAGGTATATTCAACCTATCTGCACCTACAAGAGACATGCAAATAACAAATTTTAAAATCCAGGTTCACATTTTATCAACTACAAGACTATTTTTAATAAGAATGGCATTTATTTTATAAACATTTATTGCACAACTACCAGGTGCCCGGCAGTGTCCTTGGCTCAAGGAAGACAAAATAAGTCCTTGATAAACCTAGCAAAGAAACTGCTACGTAGTTACATGACAGTGTCAAATATTTAATAATAAAAACACATGCATAGGGCAGTGGTCATGTAGACACCTATACAGTGAGTATTCTGTGGGAAAGAGGCAATACAAGGAGATTTCTGAGACGGGAACAGAGAAATAAATGCACGTCATGCCAGCTCACGCAAAACATAGAATGCATCGCCATTTTCACACAAACATGTATAAACATTACTTTTTCTGAACATATGGAAAATGTTTTAATCAAAAGACTGAGGACAAGCTAGATCAGCAAGTCAGAGGACTACAGCATGATTGAATTTCTCTGGACAGGGCTGTTTGAAAACGTTTGGCAAACATTAGGTCAATCTGACAAAAATGACACTTTCACAGCTTAAAAAAAAAAGGCAAATACGGTCTTTTTATTTTTTTTTTAACTGAGGAAGATTAAGCAATTTAAATCCATAAATATCTAACTCTTTCTCTTTCCTTGCTCTTCTTTCCCAGTCTAAGAGTGGATAAATTGAAAAAACCTAAATATTAAGTATGCTGTCAGTCTCAGCACCTACTATCCATTTTAAGACTGATCTTTTTTTTTTTGAGACAGAGTCTCGCTCTGTCACCCAGGCTGGAGTGCAGTGGCACGATCTCAGTTCACTGCAACCTCTGCCTCCTAGGTTCAAGTGATTCTCCTGTCTCAGCCTCTTGAGTATCTGGGATTACAGGCATGTGCCATCATGCCGGGCTAATTTTTGTATTTAGTAGCGACAGGGTTTCAACATGTTGTTCAGGCTGGTCTTGAACTCCTGACCAGGTGATCCGCCCACCTCAGCTTCCCAAAGTGCTGGGATTACAGGCGTGAGCCACCGCGCCCAGCCAAGGCTGATTTGTTATTAATCATAATCACAAATATACTGGCAAAGAGAAATGTAACTCCTAAAGAATAAAAACTACTAAAAGATCAAGAGTTTTTAAAGTATTATAATTTTGGCTTAAAAAACTACATAAATTTGAGCTGGACAAGAGAAATAAACATATATAGCCAGTTACCTTTAGTCTCCTATAAAGACTTGCAAACAAACAGATGGAAAAGTGGAGAAAATCTGCAGGTCAACTGATCTCGACAGATAATAGAATATGCTTTCTTTTTTTTTTTTTTTCTTCTTTCTTGAGACAGAGTCTCTCTCTGTCACCCAGGCTGGAGTGCAGTGGTGCGATCTTGGCTCACTGCCACCTCTGCCTCCTGGGTATAAGCAATTCTCCTGTTTCAGCCTCCTGAGTAGCTGTGATTACAGGCGCACCACCACGCCCGGCCGGCTAATTTTTGTATTTTTAGTAGAGACGAGGTTTCACCATGTGGGTCAGGCTGGACTCGAAGTCCTGACCTCAGGTGATTTGCCCACCTCAGCCTCCCAAAGTACTGGGATTACAGGCATAAGCCACTGAGCCCAGTCAAGTATGTGTACTTCAATGTCAAAAATTTATTACAGAAGTTATTTTTAAATATCACTTTATAATAGAGGTATAGTCACATTTCATAGAAGTTGAGAGGAAAATGTGCATGACCACTTTTTCTGTATCTCTCCATTCAAAATAGCAAACAGGAATCCCAAAACTTAGAAAGATGGGTTCCCTCGAATGCTAGTATCCCCCTAGGGTGGGCTCCCAGAGCCAGAAAAATAATTGAAAATCCACAGAAAGAGAAAAGTCCAGAAAAGGCAGCTTAAGCTCAAGTACTCATGTCTACAAGTCAGTATTTTCCCTCAGGCAGCCCAACAACTCCATGACTTCTTTCCCCAGCAGAACACTTAGAACTCAACAGAGTGTATTCACAAGAAGCAAGGTCAAACCACCTTGATGTGCCGAAGACCCTTCAACAGAGAGTAAATGCCCACTAATAAAATCTAGGCAATAAACTCTAGGAAACATGATTTATTCACCCAAGTTTCAAATTTGGCAAATCCCTTAAAACCATAGTTTTACTGAGATTAACAAGATTTCTCTAAAGGCAGGAAATACTCTCTGAAAACAAAAATAAGCATTCACTCAAACGTGAGGATCTTTCTGAAGGAATTACAAGTGGAACTTACATATATTTGGTTTCTCTTATACCGCTGGAATAAGTTATACATGATGGAGCCGCCATGGAGCTCTGTCAAGGACGCCATGTCATCCACGCCCTCCTCGTTCGTGGGGTGCATGGCAGTCACCTTCTGGTGGGTAATTGTGCTCTGCTTGTAAGTGAATACCTGAGGTAGGGAGAGGAATTCAATGATTTAGTTATCAGCAGTAAGTGATTTTCCACACAAGTTTCTCAAACTGACAATACAATCTCAGTATAATTTCAGCAAAAAAGATTCTGAATTGGACAATAAAAAATATATTGCAAAAATCTTTTTCATTTTCTTTATGTCACCTATATATTTTTCTGTGTGTGTGTGTGTGTGTGTATACACTTTTTTGTTTTGAGGCATGATGTCATTCTGTCACCGAGGCAGGAGTGCGGTGGCATGATTACAGCTCACTGCAGTCCCCACCTCCCAGGCTCAAGTGATCCTCCCACCTCATCCTCCAGAGTAGCTGGGTGGCATGCACCACCAGCCACCTAATTTTTGTATTTTTTGTAGATACAGGGTTTTGTCATGTTGCCCACGTTGGTCTTGCAGTCCACCTGTCTTGGCCTCCCAAAGTGCTAGGATTACAGGCATGAGCCACAGAGCACCACTGTCACCTGTATATTTCTAAAAGAAGCAATTATTTTGACAATTGCTATAAGATGTTCCTAAAAGATATTAGTTCAAGTACGGACCATCTTTTGGGAGTCACAGAAATTATAAACTTATAGTTCATGTCTCTGCATTATTTATCTATTTCATATATATCATTAACTATTAAAAACTTTCTGTAAGTTTTAGAAAGTAATTTGGTTACCCTACATAATGTTTCATATTGAATCACATGATAATCTCAAAGCTTGATAATAATTATTCCATTTAAATATTAATTTGAGTACTTTAAATATTATATACATTCCTATTTATTATATAAATAGTCGATACATCTGTTCAAAGACTGGAACACATCATCACAGGAATATTTAGAAAATCTCCTTGGACAGTATTTCCTTTCAACCGGGATATATAGAATTTGTGTGATCTCTAGGCAGACCAAACGCATTCTGATTTAAAATAAAATTGTTTTTTGTTTGTTTGTTTGTTTGTTCAACATCCTATCTTCTTTAAAATTCCCAAAACAGCAATGAGTGCTATAAACATGTTGTAGCATGTACATAGTTGACTCTGGCACTGCCAGACTGCTGAATTTGTATGGATTTCTAATGTCTAATCAGTGCTCTTCATCCTAAGTGACTGGTTCAGGATTAACCACATCACATTAAGCTCCATCTGTTGACGAAAGCTTGACAAGCTTTACAAACTCAAACAATAACAAAACCATTTGATTGTGGAGTTCCACTCCATATTTACTCATTCATTCTAGTGGGTAGTTTTTGAATACTTGGATTACAGTCCTCCTTTAAGTAAAATAAAAACATTAAGAGAGTTTAAAAAAAAGCAAGGATGTAAATAATGTGGAAAGTGTTTAGCCTTCAGACACACACACTAGCGTGTGCATATGTACACACAAAACAGTCTTCTGCAATCATATGTGTGGATCATTTTCATTGGAGAGGCTATTTTTAAATACTGACTGGCTGCCTACATGGCAACAAATGGTCTGTTATTGCAAAGGAGAATGACACACTAAGAGATGCGGAAGTACCAGTCCAACGGATTTCATGCGCCGTGACAAACGGCATGTTTCATTTTTCTAGAGAAAATTTACAACTTCAGCAGTAGCATTTCTGCTACATGTACGACAAGAGTTAGTCAAGCCAGTCCTGAGAAAGTGCTCAAGGCCAAGGTAGGGACCCATCCGTCTCTTATAAGGAAAAGCCACTGTCCCCAGCCACTTCCTGGACTCAGACATCCACCAGGAGAGGAGACAGTCCTGATGGCCCCACATTATGGCAAGGTGGCTGACCCAGCCACATGAGCCCCACAGGGCTGGCAGAGGCCTGGGGCAACCCAGGGAACAGGGCAGAAGGACTTCACACTCAGAATAACAAGGTGTTAATGAAGGCACAGGGCGTTCAAGAGTGAAGAAACTTGCAGTCCCTTCGTTTTAAGTCATCAACACCATGGAAGAAAGTTAAGAAACAGAAACTTAGGCCAGAGTTGAAGTAGCCTTGGGGCAACCTAGAAATTCCCAGAAATTAAACAGCTAGAACGCCCTGCCCACCCTGAGCACGCCACATCCCCATGATGCCAATCCAGGCATGTTTTCAGAAGAGCTGCAACCAGACAGGTACTTGGGTCAAAGAAAGTGCCGGCCAGAGTGGGGCAGAAACAACTTGCCTGCTGGTCAACTCTTGGCCAACCAAGTAGTATAAAAAAGAATCTGTGCCACCTGCCCGCTCCCAGCACACACCAGAGGTCTCATCTCACTCTGCTGGCTCAAGGCTCCTGCCAGCACAACTCAAGTTCCCCTCCCAAATTTTCTTCTAGGCAAGAAGAAGACAGGGCACCGAAGCCAGCACAATCAGCTCCCTGTCAAGCCCCAGAAACTCACCACCAGCAAGTCCTTCTCAACATGAACACAAACAGCTTTCAACTGTCACTCTAGGTATACTGAGAAATCCAGATTTTAAAGATTTAGAATATTCGAATTTTTACTTGTATTTATACTGATATATATTCTGCTTTCTGGAAAAATCATAAATAATACTTAGACCCTACAAAACATAGACATTATTTTACATTTTGCATATATGTAATGTGTACATTATACATATATATAATGTGTATGCTACATATATTTTAAACAAATATAAAACATCTTATATATTATATATCTTATATATTACACATATATAAAACATGTTAATTATTATTATACATATATACCTATACAAAACATCTTATAATATATATTGTATATATGTTTTATATACGTATGTATGTATAATTACATATGTATATATGTATAATATGTAACTACTGTCTCCCATCATGATTCTGTCTTCCTGTGGTCCTGAGAGGGAATGGTTCTAGCTCTCTTGATTTTCCAGCCCAGGAACGGGCATGTATAATGTGCACCTGAAAATAGGAGGAAAGGAAGTCAAATGTATGAAGGTGGGGAACTTAGGTTTACAGGTAATAGCCGTAGTTTTCAGTGATGGTTTCCAGCTCTGAACTGTTCACTTGGGCTATGCATTGCCTTGCTGTTCCCAGTGCATCAAAAAAGACAATGAAATGTTTACATAGAATGTAAACATTCAGTCATGAGATATACACACACACACACCTTATATGTATTTTATACATATATATCACATAATATATATATAAAACATATATTATGCATTATACATACATAAAACATATTGCATATATATGTAAAGACATATATATTATACATATACACGAATATAAAACATGTAACATATATATAAGATGTTTTGAAAAATACAGCGATTACCTGTAAACCTGAGTTTCCCACCTTCATACATTTGACTTCCTTTCCTCCTGTTTTCAGGAGCACATCACACATGCCCATTCCAGGGGTGGGAGAATCAAGAGAACTAGAACCACTCCCTGTCAGGACCACAGGAAGACAGAATCATGATGGGAGACAATAGTTACGTGAATAAAACAGGAGGCTAGAAACAGAAAAAAGAAACATTATGCCGAGATATAGGATTGCTGCTATTCAAAACAATTATTTTTTAAAAAAAGAGAACAATAGATAAAATTGTATTTGTGGAGGAAAAGCAAGGATAACCATCCATTCAGAGGTGGGCTCAAGTTTGTAAAGATCTTAGAACATAGTCTGGCATT
This sequence comes from Alouatta palliata, assembly GCA_004027835.1. Taxonomy (NCBI): domain Eukaryota; kingdom Metazoa; phylum Chordata; class Mammalia; order Primates; family Atelidae; genus Alouatta; species Alouatta palliata. The sequence continues at coordinate 59,368 of PVKV010011376.1, forward strand.
CAGAAGATGCTAAGTAAGTGTCTGATACATTTAGAAATTTAGCTAATGGATGCTGGGCTTAAGATGTAGGTGATGGGTTGATCTGTGCAGCAAACCACCATGGCACACGTTTACCTACGTAACAAACCGGCACATCCTGCACAGGCACCACTAAACTTAAAATACAAGTTGAAAAATAAATGAGTCAAGCGAGTAATTTCTGTGGAGAAAAAATTTTAGAAATTTAGAAAATCCGCTCATTCAAGCAAATTTTTAAACTTTTTTTGCTGGTGTGTTCTAGGCATTGGGGATTGAGCTTACAGTCCAATTCAGGGGAGGGAAATAAAAAACAAATATACAAGTAAGTAGATAGTATCACAGGTGGTGAGGAATGTTCATGAAACATAATGAAGGTAAGGGTGGGCTAAGGAGTATGGCGGGGAGGAGGGTGATAATTACATCAGGTATGAGGGGCAGCCTGATGGATTAACATTAAAGGAGAAACCCTAAGGAGGAGAGAAACAGAACCAGCCCCCACATTCTAGTGTCTTAATACATTATTGGGTGAATGAACACCTGATTTAACTTGAAAAGATTTCAAAGGATTAATGAGACCCACAGTCTTACTGGAGAATTTCTTAACAGAGATTCTTGAACTAACAAAAGCCACCTCCGTGTGTGACAATTAACAGGGTATTAGTCATGCAAGGTTATACAGCAGGAAAAAAATCTCTAAGTTTAAAGAATGAGATTATTGGCTGGGCACAGTAGCTGACACCTGTAATCCCACCACTTTGGGAGGCTGAGGCAGGCAGATTACTTGAGGCCAGGAGTTCGAGAACGACCTGGCCAACATGATCCCATCTCTACTAAAAACACAAAAATTAGCTGGATGTGGTGGCGTGAGCCTGTAATCCCAGCTACTCAGGAGGCTGAGGCATGAGAATCACTTGAACCCAGGGGGCAGAGGCTGTAGTGAGTCGAGATGGCACCACTGCACTCCAGCCTGGATTGACAGGGCGAGACTCCAGCTCAAAAAAAAAAAAAAAAAAAAAAAAAAAACTGGGGGGAGGGGGGATTATTTTTACAGAACTTTTCCTGAAAGAAACAAGGTCCACAATATAGTAACAAGATGATTTTCTAGCCAGGTACAGTGGCTCATGCCTGTAATCCAGCACTTTGGCAGGCCGAGGTGGGTGGACCACAAGGTCAGGAGATCGAGATCATCCTGGCTAACGTGGTGAAACCCTGTTTCTACTAAAGAAATACAAAAATTAGCCAGGTGTGGTGGCAGGTGCCTGTAGTCCCAGCTACTTGGGAGGCTCAGGCAGGAGAATTGCTTGAACCCGGGAGACGGAGGTTGCAGTGAGCCAAGATCACGCCAGTATGGTGACAGAGCAAGAGACTCGTCTCAAAAAAAAAACAAAAAAAAAAAACCATACACACAAACAAAAAAACCCCACAAGATGTTTTTCTAAAAATCACAAGTTGGAACAAACTGACTTACTTTAATAGAACATAAGCCATGGAAAAGGGGGTAAGGAATGAGCAAAACATGAAGGATTAACAGAAAAGAAATCCACTTGGATAAAATGATGCCTGAGAACAAAGTGTTCCTTAGAGCAGGAAGTACAAACCACTGCTCACATCATGAACTGGACTGGCGCACGGGCAGAACAAAGGAAAATGATCAACACGATTGAAAAAATAACTTGCAGAAGAGGCTTATGCACAGATTTCTTTTATTACAAGTCATTAGGAACCCCTAGTTTAAAACCTAACTTTTCCAACTGAAGGGAAATTAAAAGGAAAAAAAAAAATCCTAATCGATAGATGACATGCAGATTTTCTCAATCGCGGCATCTTCCTCTCATATTACCTTGGCATTTTGTCTAGAGTAGAGGTTCTCAATCTCCTCCCCACCCCCGCACTCCCACCACTGCTGGGGACACTTGGTAACACACGGAAACATTTTTGGTTGTTAGAATTTGGGAGAGAGGAGAAGGGTGCTACCTGGCATTAAACGGGCAGAGGCCAGGAATGCTGCTAGACACCATCGTACTACTGAACACTACCCAAAATGCCAAGAGCGCCAAGGGTAAGAGATCTTGGTCTAGAAATGCCCTGAGATGCCAAATGGCCAGATGTCTACACAGACACTAGGAAAAAATGAGGACAAGAGGCCAATGCCTAGAAGTAAAACTTTTTTTTTTTTTTTTTTTGAGACTGAGTCTTACTTTGTCACCCAGGCTGGAGTGCAATGGTGTGATCTCAGCTCGCTGCAACCTCCACCTCCCGGGTTCAAGAAATTCTCCTGCCTCAGTCTCCAGAGTAGCTGGGACTATAGGCACCCACCACCATGCCCAGCTAACTTTTGTATTTTTAGTAGAGATAGGGTTTCACCATATTGGCCAGGCTGGTCTCAACGTCTGACCTTGTGATCTGCCCGCTTCAGCCTCCCAAAGTGCTGGGATTACAGGAGTGAGTCACTGCGCCTGGCCAATGTTATCTTTATATACATAACTGTTCTGCTACTTTGTTAGATAACTGACTATTAAGTATAGATAACACAAAGATTGTTATTTTCTTTTTTCAAAGACTCAAACTAGTTTGTGAAATTAAGTCCTTTAAACTGCCCTCAGGTTTTCAATGCCCAGTGTATCCTTTGGGTGCCAAAACAAAATAAGAGGGCCAAGCAGAGGGTTTATTAAGCGCCAGCTGCATGCATCAGACATTGCTAACGTTACTTCATTTGGTCCTCAGAAAGGGAGGTAATACTGATGCTCATTTTTAAAAGGATGAATTCACAGAGGACCAGAGAAGTTAAGAAACTTACCGAACAGCACACAGCACAAGGAGGGCTCAATTTCTTGGTATCATGGGGAAGCATGCATGGTAGAGTCAGACCTTACAGGGTCACCTGTTCAGAGATGACCTTCTGAATTCCAGCTCTGCCACTTGCTTACTGGCTATGAGTCCCTGGGCACAATCCTCAGCCTGAATTGATTTTCGAATGTATATGGTGAAGGCATTACTATCTCTGCAGTGGAGATGTTGAGGCTTAGACTGATGAGGCAGCACACACCTCACCCCTGCCTGGCCCTAACTGCTGCTACTATCCAGTTAGTCCTCCACTTTGTTGGGCTGCTCCTCTTTTAAACTGACAAGGAGAATGTGGTGTGATGACATCATGAAGATGAGGGCAAAGAGATCGCTGAGGATGGACACCTTGGGAATGGAGTCAAAAGAAGAATGTGTAACCCCAGCACTTTGGGAAACCGAGGTCAGCATTTTGGATCTCCTGAGGTCAGGTGTTCCAGACCAGCCTGGCCAACACAGCGAAAACCCCGTCTCTACTAAAAATACAAAATGCGCCAAGTGTGGGGGCAGATGTCTGTAATCTCAGCTACTCGGGAGGCTGAGGCAGGAGAATCACTTGAACCCGAGAGGCAGAAGCTGTGGTGAGCCAAGATTGCGCCATTGTACTCCAGCCTGGGCAACAAGAGTGAAACTCCGTCTCAAAAAAAAAAAAAAAGAATAAATCTCACTGCAAGATGCAATTCAACAGAAATTCCACATGAAAGCAATCTTCTGAATCCTCTCTAGGTGCGATCGCCACAAACACTGCTGTCCCCAAAACGGAAGTTTCTTCCTGCTGTCACTTATACAAATAGCGTACCCCCAAAAGTATCATGGATGGTGCGCACGACATCATAAAGCTGCCAGCAGACCAGTCGCTGAGCGGTAAATCCTAACCATCCAGTTCAAACCTTTCTGAGAACGCCGTGGGGCTGCAGACAGGCCGACAGGAGGCGTCCGAGAAGTCAAACACCCAGGGGCTAGTGTGTCAGCTGCATATCTGCCGGTGAAGAGCCTAGGATCACAGGTGCTCCTGGCTTCGTAGGTGTTTTTAATACTTTTCTATGACTCTTTCCCTATTTTCCAAAGCTTGTATATGCTTCTAGGGTTACAAATGAAATCAGTCCAATGAAAATCACTATGAATGAATGTATCTGGATAAATATGAGGGGTTTAATACATTTTTATAAAATGAGCATTGTAGAACAGCTTTCAAAAAAACAACAAAGACAAAACAAAAAAATCTACCCCAGGAGTCACCAGCTCTTAGAAGAAAAAAAGAGCTTCTTCTCTAATCCACTTTTTTGTTTTTTTTTTTTTTTTTAACAGTCTCACTCTGTCGCCAGGCTGGAGTGCAATGGCGCAATCTTAGCTCTCTGCAACCTCTGCCTCCTGGATCCAAGTGATTCTCCTGCCTCAGCCTCCTGAGTAGCTGGCACTACAGGCGCACGCCACCACACCCAGCTAATTTTTGTATTTTTAGTAGAGACAGGGTTTTACCATGTTGGCCACGATGGTCTCGATCTTGTGACCTTGTGATCTACCTGCTTCAGAGAAAACACAGTATCCAGAAAATAATAAGACACAACTGCTCAGAATATGAAATAATTACCTCCTCAGACTCTTCCTGTCCACCACCCCAACCCCACTGCCAAGGAAGTCTGTAGAAATACAAGGATAACACTATTTGAATTAATGGAAGCCTTAGGGAAAGGCAGAAGGCCAGAAAGAAGAAAAAAAAAAAAAAAGTAGGTTATGAATTAAAGAGGGCAAAGGTCTTAAAAAAAAAAAACACTTTTGATGACAAAAAAATTAATACCACGCTCTGAGATAGTTTTCCTAGTATGTGGATCGTGATCAAAATAAGGTCATTTGTTCCCCCTACTCCTCCCAAATGTGTCAACAAGAAATTGCTGTTTCTTTGTAAATGGCTATGAAAGCAAAAGATGTAAAAGCCCAGCACATCTTGTACTGGAAATCTGGTCTGAATATCTAAGAGCCAGAGGATCTGAGGGTCAGGGAAACTGATGAGAATCAGGCTGAAACCTCCTAAGCACAAAGGTCAGAAGAGAGAAGGACGTTCTTCTGTCAGTGTCCTCATCCCTGCCTAACTTCTCATCCCTCTCCCAAAAGGAATGTTTGGAGAAGGTGATACCCTTATAGTCTTATCTCTTCAAATTTGCATTTTAGAATGCAATAGAATCAAAACACAGTGGAAGGACAAAGGGACTCGGGCACTCTTTCACTAGATACCAAACAGCCACTATTCCTATGAGAGAACAGCTCCTTCTGCACTGTTACAGACAAAATACTAACAATTTAACTCCCATTCCTGCTTTCATTCGACACACCTCCAGTGGTTTGCATCTTCATCTATCAACCCCACCTCATTGTCTGTATTCCAAGGTCAAAGATAATGAAGAAGGCAACACCAAAAACTCAATGACTACACATGTGCCCAAGAAGACGGGCAGGTGGAAACATAAAAATATGATGATGAACAGGCACCCAGTGGTATACACCCTCACCTTGCAGATAGATGAAAACTGGGAAAAGCCGCATCACACTCAGAGCAGTCATGTCCTTCAGAGACGTGGGGATTTATATTGGGACTTTGTAAAACTTAAAATTGTTCTCTGCTCTCTTGATAGTTATATTTATGCCTTTTAAAAGTATATGAGTTAATTCATGGCTGGTGAGAATGCAAAACAGTGCAGACGCTTTGAAGAGCTGAAGACAGTTACCATATGATCCAGCAATTCCACTCCTAGACATGTACCCAAGAAATATAAAAATGTATGTCCACACGGAAAGGCTACCGTGAATGCTCATACCAGCATTTTTCCTATTAGCTACAAGTGGAAACAACCCAAATGTTCATCAACAGATGAATGGGTAAGCATAATGTGGTATAACTACATAAAGGAATATTACTTGGCAATAAAAATGATGTACTGATGAACCTTGTAAATGCGCTAAGTGAAAGAGTCCAAACACAAAAGGCTAAATATTGTTATATGTTTCCATTTATGTAACAGGCTGAGAATAAGCAAATTCAAAGAGACAGAAATTAAATTCGTGGTTGCCAGGGGTTAGGAGGAGGGTTATAGGAACTGGCTGCTAGCAGGTGTAGGGTATTCTTTTGGGGTGATGAAAATGCTCTAAGATTGACTGTGGTGATGATGGCACAACTCTATTAACATACTAAAAAAGTTGCTGAACGGTACATTTTGGGTAATTCTATGGGGTGTGGGTTACATCTCAATAAAGCTGTTATTTTTTTTTTAATACACGAGTTAGGCACTTAGCACAGAACCCAACCAATGCAAGGTGTTTGATATACGCTGGTATCTTTCCCTCATTGGCAAGCTGTGCCCACCTCAAACACAGGCATTCCTCGTTTAATTCACAGACACCGCATGTTCTCACAAATCGAGGGTCTGTACTGCTGCTGTTTTTCCAACAGCAAGTGCTCACTGTACATCTGTGTCACGTCTTGGCAATTCTCACAATAATTCAAATTTTTCCATTATTAGAATTGATCTTTGATGCTCTTACTGTAATTGTTTAGGGGCACCACAAACCATGTCCATCCAAGACAATGAGTCTAATTAATGTTGTGTGTTCTGACTGCTCCACCAACCAGCTGTTCCCGTCCCTCTCCCAATCCTGGGGCCTCCATATCCTCAGAGACACAACAATATTGATATTGGGCCAATTAATAACCCCACAATGCCTCTGAATGTTTAAGTAAAAGGAAAAGTCATATATCTCTCACTTTACATCAAAAGCTACAAATGAGGCAGCTGAGTGAGGAAGGCATGGTCATAGCCAAGGCGAGCTGGAAGTCGGGCCTCCTGAGCCAAACGGCCAAGTTGCAAAGGTCAAATTCTTGAAGGAAATTTAAAGGGCTACTACAGTGAACACATGAATGAAAAGAAGGTAAACCAGTCTTGCTGCTGATATGGAAAAAGTCTGTGTGGTCTGGATAGATGATCAAACCAGCCACAACATTTCCCTAAGCCAAAGCCTCATCCAGAGCAAGGCCCTTGCTCTCTTCAATTCTATCAAGGCTGAGAAGTCAGGAAGCTGCCGAAGAAAAGTCTGAAGGCAGCAGAGATTAGTTTATGAGATTTAAGAAAAGAAGCCATCTCCACCACACAAAAGAGCAAGGGGAGGCCGGGTTCCGTGGCTCACGCCTGTAATCCCAGCATTTTGGGAGGCCGAGGCGGGCAGATCACGAGGTCAAGAGATCAAGATCATCCTGGCCAACATGGTGAAACCCCATCTTTTACTAAGAATACAAAAATTAGCTGGGCGTGGTGGCACATGCCTAATCCCAGCTACTCAGGAGCCTGAGGCAGGAGAATCGCCTGAACCTAGAAGGCGGAGGTTGCAGTGAGCTGAGGGTGTGTCACTACACTCCAGCCTGGGTGACAGAGCGAGACTCTGTCTCAAAAAAAAAAAAAAAAAAAAAACAGCAAGGGGAAACAGCACGTGTTGATGAAGAAGCTGTGGCAAGTTGTCCAGAAGATGGAAATAAGATCTTGACGAAGGTGGCTACACTAAAATGATTTTCAGTGTGGACAAAACAGCCTTCTGAGAGAGAGACAGAGAATGAATTAGAAAAGTTCCTTTTTAAAGTTCCTTTCTTGTTAAAGAATGAGCGTGCTAATAACTTTGTTAAGCCCTATCCTATGCAGCTGTTAAACACGACAAGCTTACAGGCAGTAGTACGATGTCTTTGTACTCTAACCAAGATCTCTGTGCTGGACCTGCTCACGGGCATGTCCCAGCTCTCCACTGCTTTTACCTGTTTAGAAAAGTTTTAAATCATTAGTCAACAGTTTAAATTGTAAGGTCTGGCTCCAGCCAACAGAGATCAGTACTCTAACCAAGATCTCTGTGCTGGACGTGCTCACGGGCATGTCCCAGCTCTCCACTGCTTTTACCTGTTTAGAAAAGTTTTAAATCATTAGCCAACAGTTTAAATTGTAAGGTCTGGCTCCAGCCAACAGAGATCAGACACAGCAGTAAGGACGACCCCAAATGCGTAGGGACAAATTTGTGTGTTTTCCTTTGTTCAGTGTACTCTCGTGGCAAGATGGCTAGTAAAGGTACCCTTCCTGTAGTCCAGGAAGTAAAACTTGCATTGCTAAAAGATCCTCTGTCTCAATGCTGATTTTTCTTTGCGGCACCGAACATCTATTTCCAACAGAGAGAGAAAGAGAGAAACAGAGAGCTTAAACATACCTGTCCTGTGAAATCCTTTGCATGACACGTCACTAGCAAAACATGATCCTTTCCATTCTCAGAAGCCCTTGTGGAAAATACTGTAGTCCTGGCACTTATGACTACCAGAAACAGACTGCCACAGGTACACTGTCCACCAAACCAAACACATGAGTACACATGTGTCTTCACAGGGGGTGTTATAATTGTCAAGAAAACACAACAAAAAAATAGGCTGCAAGCCCATATTTAAAATGACTAGTTCCTACAAATAAAATTAAAACCGATACACGAGAGAAAAAAAGAGATCCAACATAGGGGAGCTATCTTTGTTTAAAAGTTTTTTAAAGGCTGGGCGTGGTGGCGCACACTTGTAATCCCAGCACTTTGGGAGGCCAAGGGGGGCAGATCATGAGGTTAGGAGATCGAGACCATCCTGGCCATGGTGAAACCCCGTCTCTATTAAAATACAAAAAATTAGCCGGGTGTGGTGGCATGTGCCTGTAGTCCCAGCTACTCAGGAGGCTGAGGCAGTAAGCCAAGATCGTGCCACTGCACTCCAGCCTGGCGAAAGAGCAAGACTCCGTCTCAAAAAAAAAAAGTTTTTTAAGAAGAGACTTTGAATGTTTAGAAGCTGTTTACATAACCCTCAAGAGAGACTCAGAAACAGTTATCATTCAGAAACAATGCACATTTTCAAAGGAATCCATTTAGAAGTCATTCAGGTCTTTTCAGTGTGTTAGAAGAACTGAGATATTAAGGACAATTATTTTGTGAGGTGATTACGCCCCTTAAAATTTCTACAAAAGGTCAGACCTTATTACTAACAATGCAAACAACTGTGTGAAGCAGGCTAAAACCCTAATAGTCAGAAGGATTTTCCAGATTTTTAGAAAAATGGCTTAAAATGTCTTTAATCCTGACAGCAAAATTTATCTCTTCAAACTTAATATCCTCTTTATTATGCATGAGCAAGCATGAAATGGCAAAGCTGGAGATTAATGTTCATTTGAAAACTTGAAATTTTTACCATTTCTCTGAGAGAAGAAGAGTCACGTTCCATGAGTGCCACAGACCATCATAATGTGGCAGCCTTTGTGGTCTGAGACACTAATAACTAATTTAGGCTCTCCTTCAACAAAGCAGAGTTCTATTTGAACTTTTAACAACGGAAGCTGACTTGTTTGCAAACTGTTTTTCATTAATAACCTTTTTCGTAAGTATATCTAATAATAAAGCTCATGATCTCTTTGTCCTGGCTTCATTATTCTGGACTCTGGAGCGCTCGAGGGCTTGGAGTTTTTCTGAACATATTAGCTTATGTTCCAAACACCCAGGCACAGCCATAATATTTCCTGCCGAGATTAACACAATACCTGATATTGTGTTAATATCAGGTATTAACACAATAAAGAAACAGGATTCAATCACAGAAGGCATGACACTTGACTCTGGGGTGGGGGGGTTGGGAGGCTGGAGGGAGTTCTACCTAATAGGCAGAAAAGCAGGTGGCACAGATACTCTTGGTTTCACAGTATAAAGTAAAATTTTAGAAAGTAGCATCTTATTGAGACCATCCTGGCCAACATGGTGAAACCCCCGTTTCTACTAAAAAATACAAAAAAATACAAAAATTAGCCGGGCATGGCGGCACACACCTGTAGTCCCAGCTACTCAGGAGGCTGAGGCAGGAGAATCACTTGAACCCAGGAGGTGTCAGTGGCAGTGAGCTGAGATCACACCATTGCACTCCAGCCTGGGCAACAGAGCAAGACTCCGTCTCAAAAAAAAAAAAAAAGGTAGCATCTTATAGAACCCTTCATACATAGAAGCACATTTAGATTATGTGTCCCCAGACCTGTCAGAGTTTAGCTATGTGTAATTTCTGACTCAGGTGATGGGGGTAGAAGTCATATGCTTGCCTGCCTTTTGCTAAAACCTCCTCTGTTTAAAACATATTGGTAGGGCGGGTGTGGTGGCTCACGCCTGTAATCCAAGCACTTTGGAGGCCAAGGTGGGTGGATCACCTGAGGTCGGGAGTTCAAGACCAGCCTGACCAACATAGTGAAATCCCATCTTAAAAAATAAAATAAAAGAAATAAAAAGTATTGATTCCAGCCCAGCACTATGTGAGAAGATACAGAGAGAAAGACAAAGGAGAAGAGGTACTGACAGCCAGTCAAGGAAAAGAGCGGAAGGGGAAACTGATCCCCCAAAAGTGTCTTTAGAAGATGTCACAATCAAAGCGCAGGGGCTCCACGCAGAGGGAGCCCCGCTCAGCCAGGGAAGTCATCTCCTCGCCAGCCCTGGGCTTCAGCGGCAGCCTCATCACTACGAGATGTGGCCTGACACGTCACACCTCTTCTCAGAAACCTCCTTTTCTGTCTTCCTGATCTGTCCAAAGGAGATAAGAATACCTCCCCCTTCCCTGGCTCACAAAGCTGCTGTCAGCATCAAGACTCATGCCCACCATCCCAGCACTTTGGAAGGCAGAGACGGGAAGATCGCTTGAGACCAAGAGTTTGACACCAGCTCAACCAACATAGCAAAAACCCCATCTCTTTAAAAAAATATTAAAAACTAACAGAGCATGGTGGCGCTTGCCTATAGTCCCAGCTACTCGGGAGGCTGAGATGGGCAGACTGCTTGAGCCTGGAGTTTGAGGTTACAGCAAGCTCTGACTGCACCACTGCACTCCAGCCTGAATGACACGGTAAGACCCTGTCTCTATTAAAAAAAGAAAAGAGAGAGGAGAAAAAAAAGGAACTTGGAAATACAGGCTGCTGCCAAGATAAGGCGCCTGTTCCTGCTGGACAGCCCATTGGCTCAGTCACGAAACTGTCAGGACTCATTTCCTGGGAAACCCTGCTGCGGTTTCTGGTTCTGCTTCATTCCTCCTGTTCCCCTTGTACTTAGCCCCCAACCACACATTCACCAGCCCATTCCCTGCCAGGCCTCGCAGCCAGCTGAAACCACATCCAGGTAGCCCGGTCCAGCACTGACCTCCACACATGACAGAAGCTTCCACGTGCTCCAGCTTCAAGTACGCCGCAAGCCCCATTCTCCCCTTCTAATTTTCCATGGCAAGGACCTACTCTAATATTTTTGCAACTTGTATGTGTATGCAAATGTCTACATACCCATATATGCATTCACATATACATACATACACACATATAATTACGGCAATTCTTACCTGTATAACCTGGCAAATACCTCTGTTGTACCCAGCAATCAGCCCTCTGGCAAGGTGATAATCTTATCCCAATTTTATACAAACTGACATAAGAACAGAAAACCAAACACTGCATGTTTTCACTCATAGGCGGGTGATGAACAATGAGAACAGTGGGGCACAGGGAAGGGAAGAACACTTACTGGGTGAGGTGTGGGGGTGGAGGGGAGGGACAGTGGGGGTCGGGGAG